>BRZM01000645.1:0-26809 GCA_033238685.1 Lates japonicus | reverse complement strand
ACAAGTGAAATGTCTGGCCTGTGGAGGTATATAGATGTCATCATAGCAGAAATCAACGATGGGAGGTGGGAGCCGTCTGATTACCCTCAAATGAATCAGACAGGAACAGTGGAAAAATACATACAGGCTTCTGACTAGTCAGTGCATATATCAAGCTGCACAGTAGGTGACTGTTTGCCTGTCAAGCAATGTGCAAACTAACGCCTAAAGGCATGCTGCCAGCCTTATATGTATCATATCACTGTAAGTCAGCTACACACACATTGCCTCTATGGGATGATTTAGTGGTGTGTCAGGGTGCCCCTGTTCTTCAAAGACAAACCTTTTGAAAAATAAAGCTGGACTCAGCATTTCTACTTGGCACTTTTATGCTGGTATGAGCAGCTTTCGGAGATGAGGCTGTATTGCTTCACATCTTACATTTGTCTGAGCAAGCAAATGCAAAGTTGACCATTTGATTCCTGAGGCGAAGTGCAGAAATTTCACACAGGGTGAGCTGACAACTCCAACTGATCACCTGAGTACTGCCGCTTGCGTGCTCTTACGCAAGGCACTCGTTTGTCTTTCCCTGGCAGCCTGCTGCTAAACTGTCATGATCTCAGTACCTGACGACGTCAACGTTTTATAGGAATACTGTGTCAGCAGGAAAAAACATGTCTAGGAGCAAAAGCTTGTTAATTTCTGTCACAGTAAGATGAGGTTTCTCTCATTTTGTCAATGAAAACACTACTCACGGTGCAGGCTGAGGGAGATGTTGATGGTGCGGATGTTCGTGACAGACTTGAGGTCAGGGATGCTGGCGCACTTAAGCTGGGTGGCGGCGGGGGTGTCGCCCACGTCTATCCAGCAGACGGTCTCCTCGGCATAGATGAAGTCCATAGCCATGGTCTGCTTGGTGGCGATGGAGGGCAGGCGGGACGTGGTACCACTCAGGGAGGTGCAGCGAATGTCATGGAGGTTGGCGATCAACAGCATGGGAAGACGATCCACGGGCTCTGAGGACGGTGATTGGGACAGTGGAGTTGGGGGGGTGGGGAGGGGAGAAATGATGGAGATGGAGAGGAGTCAAAGGTCATAGGTTCACACCTGTAACAAATCTCTCTCCAGTAAACAAGCTTGTAAAACAAATGGGGGTGCCACAACATGCAGATGTGATTATCTGATATAATACAGCAGGGAACCATTTCCAGCAGAGAAACAAATCAACTCTAATCTTTTGTTGGGTTAGTATGAACTGCATGCATCTCTGCTACACTTTTCATGTGTGTGTTTTTGCTCTCACCATTTTTGGCTTTGCAGGAGCGGTTGTCGGGCTGCAGCAGGTAGCCTTCCACACAGCTGCAGGTGTAGGAGCCCTCAGAGTTTGTGCACGTTTGACTGCACGTCCCGTACACATTGCACTCGTTGAAATCTACAGAAGAAGAACACAGTGTATAAACAGACACAGTCAGTAATGAAACATATGGAGATTGTACCGTAGTTATTCATGGCTTACTGCACTGGGCGTACTTAGATGCAACATTTTCCAGGGCACGCAAAAAAGCAATGGTTACTACCAAACATACATTTCTACTTTGAGGCAAGTAGTGGGATAAAAAAAAAAAAAAACATTCTAATCCTCTCTACATGCTGCCCCACGAAGATTCCAGTCGGCAAGCAGAAAGTCAGAGAGATTACTTTTCGTGTTACTTTGGCCAAGCTAGCATAAATCTGCCAAATCACCCACTCACCTTTACATGTCTTTCCATCTGCAGCAACCTCAAAGCCGTTTCTACAGTAGCACTGAGGCCCATCATGAGTCACAGCGCAGTGAAACTGGCACCCATGGGAGTCACAGTCTGGTGCTCGATCTGTACCGGAGAAAAACACAGACACAGAGAACATTACATACTGTGGAGGATAACGTAGACGGGGAGGGGAGCCTCAGAAGCTTTGATTTATAAGGTAGAAAAGCCTATAAAATAAGGTAAAACTGGCACCTAAATTAAACATGTTTAGGTAATTGTTTCCTTGATCAGGTTTGTGCACAGATAAGCTTTCAAATGTTTATGTTAATCCCAGTACAATCTCCACAGAGCCATACTGTCATATCCTGTCACATTTCCACTGGGAGATCAGATAGGATTGTGGTTATAGGCATGCGTGTGTGTGTGTGTGTGTGTGTGAGCAGAGAGAGAGCGTGGGGTCACACACGTGCATGCATCTGTGCATGTGACAGACAGGGTGATTTGAATGCACACGCGTTAGAGGGCCTCTTCTTTCCCGCCCACAGAGGGAACTCAAGGACACATCCTTTTGGCAGGAAATGAAAGAGCGGCATCCACACATCCCCTCATCATGCTTTCTATAGGGTGTGTGTGTGTTCAGATAAGTGTGTCTAGGCAAGGAGATAATTGGGGTAGAGCGTTAATCATATATTGAAGTGAAGCGTCAGGAAGAGGTTCACATCCGAAATTACAAAACAAATTATATTTCAGATGGCTTCTATCAACTTTAAACCTCCAATAAATTGCCTTGTGATACTCGAACTCCTGCTTATAAAATATTTCATTTCTTAGGTTGTGCGCATCCACCAAAAACAGGGCTATGTCCCACACTCGGTGGGTTCTGCCCCAGAGTATTAAGCCACGGAGATCAACTTAAAGAGGAAATTACAGGAAGAGAGGGCAAAGGGACAGGTATTATCCTGCTGATGATCAGCACTCATTTATTCAACAATGTCTCACACACAAGTGGAATTTAATCTCCTCATTTCTGCAAGCTTTTATCTATGAATTAAGATGCTGGTATGAAATGTGACAAGCTTGTATTTTCATGCTGTAGTTCTACAATGCAACAACCTCTGGCTACACTTTGAAGCTCCAGGACAGCTGCCACAGCAGCAGTCAACAGTAAGAGCGAGGCCAAAGCCAGTGCATAATATATCAACGCTCACACTGCACATGCTGATCTACAGAGCTAAACTTTGATTGAACTTGTTGAGAAACATTCCCATTGAATCATTTACCAAGTGAAAACATTGATATGACAAAACTTTAAATAAGCAAAAAGAGAAAAGAAGCTTCCATTAGCACAATGAAATTTACCAACAAAGCAGGTGAGCGGTCATGGACACACTACGCGTACAGTAGCTAGTGATAGCATGGCTGTGAAGAGCGGGGATTGGACCAGTGAAGGGCTCATTATATAAAGCCTTTGGCACTCTGGGCCACAATGACCCTTTTGTTGTGGCCCCACTGAAAGGAAGAGTCCCCATGAAAACACAGTGGCCCATATCGAATCCATTCACCAAGCCTCAATCTGTGAGAGACCAAAGGAAACTAGAGAGCTAAAACACCTACTAAATGCACCACTGTTCAAGGTCATTTTGTTCCATTTTGTACCTGAGTTTATAGCCATAAGTGGGCAATATGGACAAAATATTTGTGCAATTATCACATCATTATTTCAATATCAACCTGTGATTCGAAACACATGGTTAAGTTGCATCCATCCACTTTTTTTATTTTGTTCTGAAAAAAACAATAATTATTATAATTTATTATAATTATAATTCCATGTTTTTAAAAAATCAATATCAAAGATTTCATGCTTAATGAGATTTTGGTCAAAGTATGTTACTATACTTTTGTTGAGACAGAATTATATGGACACACAATAAATGTGAAAATGTATCTAAAATACATTTGGACAGTAACAGAAAGACAATGTTGCTTGGAAAAATTTACTTTTTGACTTTTTCACTTTGTCACAGTCAAAAAAAAGTTTTTTTTGTGAATCTGCACAAACTTTTGCTTGTTCTAACCTCAGAGAGCATTTGTAGATGTGCGATAGCAGGGAGAGGTGACGCAGCGAGGTGGGAAGTGGAGGTAGACAATGTAAGGAGAAGAGCAGAGAAGAGAACAGAGGAATGGGGAGGAAAGGAAAGGCAGGGTAAACAGAGGTGGGAATGAGTGCATAAAGGGCTTAAGGATATGGAGTGGTTAGAAAGTTCCAGCTCAGAGCAAACAAGGAACAGCAGCGTGTCAGACGTTTGACCAGGGGTTAATGAACGAAGCAAACAAATCAAACAGTGACACACTGGAGGCCTTCAGTCCTAAACAGGCATGCCAAAGCCATTGATCCTGTTACTGCATGGATGGAAACCCTCAATTTCCCTCATCTATAGCTCTTTAAAGGGAAGCATGGAGTGAGAGTATGAAGCTGTTTGTAAAGGATCTCTTCAAAAGATGTCACGTCTCTGAACTGTAAATAACATCTTGATGTTTCAACACTTGTGCGCACAATAAAACAGATGTCAGTGACTCAAGGTATCAGACTAGAAGAGTGTTGATGAAAATATCAGGCCTGAATGATAACACAAAACATGTCCAGTCAAGTCATGTCAGTTTTATTTACATAGTGCCAAACCGTAACACAAGTTATTCCAGGGCACTTTTCATATAGAGCAGGTCTAGACCGTACCCTTTACATTATTGACAGAGACCCAGTGTTCCCCCCTGAACAAGCACTTGGCGACAGTGGTGAGGAAAAACTCCCTTTTAACAGGACGAACCTCGAGGGAAAGTTCTACATAAAGATGTTTAATAATAATAATAATAATAGTGGTGTGCGTTGAGCATGGATGAAAAGTACAGGATGACTTCCCGTTGCATCCCCTTGAGGTTGCAACCCTCTCAGCCCAGGGTCGCAAAAAGACCCTGCCAACATAAATATTCTGAAAATTTGTCTGGAACTAGTTTTGCCAGACTGCAAGATGACTGAACACACACACACACAAAACACGCACATAAAGAAAAGGGCAAGGGGGTGATTAGCATAAACAGGAACAAAATAAGAGAGACAATGAGAAATAGAACATTAGGAGAGATGACAGAGACAGGAAGAGGAGAGGGAGAAGAAATACTCTTGGCCTTTGTCCACAACCAGTGCATGAGGAAATGTATGAAAGTCGACATTTTCCTCTAAAGTCCAATCATGGGGCTGACGGGTCGGGCGTGAACGGGGTAACGAAAGTTGAATGAGACTGAGGCCAGGTGGTGTCGGGGTCACCGTCGCAGTTACGCAAAACAAAACCTGTCACGACTGAATGATTTCGCAAACCTCTCTCCTTAAAAAGATCAGCTCATCTATCCATCAAGAGGCTTGAAAACAAATTCATTTTCTTACTACTAATCTAAGACTAAATAAATAAAGCCCATCTCCATTTTCAAAATCCAGGAGCAAAAACTGAACTAAGCACTCACTGTATAAACAGGCTATTCCACTGTGTGACACTTAAAAAAAGAGGACATTCCTACCTTTGTGCTCTCACTGTCTGGAAACAAGTCCACACATGCCCTTGTCCTCTACCTGCAGCTGACAGGAGCCTCTTGTTTCCCTACATGGTCCCATCAAATTACCTGATTTCTACCTCTTAGACTTAATGACAAAGTATGTTTGAATTTGCCTTCATAAGCTGCCACTGCTCACACTTTTTGTCCTATATTTTAACCAGAAGATGTCACAGGCCAGGTTGTTTCATTGGAACAATAAGTCTTTAAGACTTTTCTTTTTAAATTGTATGTGGTCCATCTGTTTGTGTACTCCATATTTCTGTTCATTTTGTATGGATAGACACACCTTTCGTATAAATATTTGCAGTCTATCATTGCATATAATAATGGTATGAAGAATTTATATGAATTTGTATAATAGTATGAAGAACTTATAATCAATCAAAACTTTGAGAACGCCAATCTCATTTAAGTTTAGCTCGATTAAATGCAAAATCAGGCTCTATCAGAAACAATTCAGCTGCTCCATTCTGTGAAACTACTCTGTAATGATTTGGTTTCATGGTGCATTCCACCACATGTATCATAGTGGTTGGTGGTAAATGCCACATTACTGATAAGCGAGCACTGTTGGGTATAGGAAATCAGACATAAAGGAGATAACACCGTGTATTAACCAGGTATGTGAGTGTGCATAGGAGACCGGTAGGCAGGAAGCCTCTGCAATTGTGATCATAAAAGCGGATTTTAGCTGCAGTTGTTTGCAGGCTGCATGGTCAAAGGGGCCGAAGCAACCATTTGCAAACACAAGCAGGGTAGCAGGTTGAGTAATGAGCAAACAGTAGCTATCGTAGTCCCAAACAGTGGCAACATGCTGCGCCGGATGCCTAAATCTAAACTTACATAAATACTCAAACAAAAATGTACAAACACACACAGAAAATACCCACACTGTGGTAACAGCAGACATTCCCAAACACACATGGCAGTGAAACTTGGCTAAGAAAATCAGAACTTGACTTTTCTTCAATCTGCAGCAAATTATGAGCAAAGACATACATGAGAGTTTACAACACTGTGGTGTCTCCACATACATTGATGGATAAAGACTGGCAATAAAACATGTCTTATCATGCAAGACAACTAACTGCAGCCAATAAACTCATTCAGGTCAAGACCCTCTCATGAATAAATATGAAAATGTGGTCTTTCCACTGGCAGCTTCAAGTAGCCTATGACCAATTCTCATTCCACAGTTAGAGGGACATGAAGGACAATGAAGCCTACTGCATGCATAAACAATAGCATCAGGCCATGACAATAATAAGGCTTCCCTTTGAGACAGCAAGGAAAAAGGGAAAAAGCTCTCAAGAGTGCTGCCATGACCCCATTTTCTCTTCCCTATCAATCAGTCACTTCTGAGGGAGGCAGGTCTCAGGCCTTGCCCCCCCCTCCTACCCCCCATGAGAGGCCCCATCACCCACAAAATGACAGAGAAAGGACAAATACATGCCTGCAGATCAGTGAATAGACTCAACTTTCACCCATATGACAGAAAACCAACATAACTGCCAATTGTCTGTGAAGGCTACATTTAGTTAAATAGGCCTTTTAAACATAGACCTGGAACTGTGCAAAGATCTGAAGTTAGACAAGCGATCTCAGGACTCAGGCATCACTGGTTCGGAAGCTCACTAAACCACATTAGAAAACCTACATTTTTTTATGCTCTTGGGCAAGGCACCGAGGCCCAATCCCTTGTAGTAAGTGATTACAAGTGTTTGTTGCTCATATCTTTTCTAATCAAAGTTGTAAAGTATCTGAAAATGGGATTTCAAATCTTGAGTTTTTCTCAATTATTTAATATTCATGGTTATATAAACAACAAAGCTAATTCTAGGGAAAAAATATCATGTTGTAAAACATTCAGAGTCTCTCTTTGAACACTCAAAAACTCATCTGATCTGCTTAATCACGACTGTGCGGGTGTGGTTTGATTGACAGCAGCTTTTAACAAACATTTTAATTCCTGTTGACAGCATAAGAATATGTGCATGTTCTGATTTGTTTTTACTCTGTCAAAAAACAGAAATCAGGTGTCAGATTAAATGCTGAACCTTGGAACCAAACTGCCAGTATCAATCTCACCGCCCATCACGGCACCACTGTGCCCACCTGGTTACCCCCTGCTATCATGTCTATGCATAAAATCACAACAACTTATCCCAAACCTCGCCACACACTATGAAAATTCTGAGGGAATTTATTCAGGCCAGATAAAATTCCTGCCCAACCTGCCCTGCTGCACTCCCCTTTCTAACCGCTCTTGTCAACAACTTTGGCAGAATTACTTGGACACACTGACTGACAAAGTGTGCTTTCAGACACCGGCGCCCAGGTATACTTACACAACCCGGCAGTTTGTACAAGCAAACACTAGGAAGCTTGTGAAAGGCCAGGCCTTTCCCTGAAAAGAGGGGAGCTCGCAAACAGCAATGCCAAAAAGTTCTGGACACACTGCCGGTGTGTTTATGTGTGGGGTAATGGGTGTGTTTGGCTGTGTATTTACAAGAATGTGACTGTGTGTGTGTGCACATGTGAGTGCATGCATGCATTACAGGCACATGAACATGTAGGCGTGTGTAGGTTTTGGTGTGTCTTGACCATTGCCTTACAGAGAACAGCTGGACTTGTGTCTACAGGGACAGCCAGTGCATGTTGTGACTGGATGACATCATTGCTGTGTTGTGTAAAGGCTTGTCCTGCAGTGATGACCAGTGTGTGGGATACGAACACTCTCACCCACTCTGTACGACTGACTACTTCATCTGCCCAACAGCAATACTCCCTGCTCTTCTAGTTCAACCTTATCACACTCAAATGCTCTGACCAATTCATCACAGCTTTTAATCTAACAACTAAACCCTGTGTCCAAGATTTACAGATTAACTCTGTATTTATACAGGGTGGTCCAAATATGATATGAAAACATTACACAATAGAAAAACTCACATTAAAACACATAAATCTGCAACTGATATATAGATAAAACGGGTTAATGAAAAACAGACATTAAACCCACAATAAATGTATTCAGTTAAAAGCCTAAATAATCAAAAATAACCAAAAATGGCTCAAATTTACTGTTGCAGATACTGGAATAGACAACAGAAGCTTTGCTTAATACTTACAAATTAGTACAAAAGATAAAGTGACCCCAGATTGCAAACATTGTTGTAAAACTTGGCTGCCCAACCTGTTGTTACAGGACTTTGGTTCACTGAGACTCCAGTGCTGATTTCAAATATTTGATTAGGTGATTTCATATTCCAGGAAAAAGGTTATTGATGGTGCATCGCTGCTACATCACGTGAATCGGAGGGACAGACACACACATGCACAATCAAAAATTAAAAGCACACATGCATCGCAAAATGGTGCCCTCACAGCTATAAACAGGCAGAGCTTCACACAGCTTTATCTGTCAACTGCCTTGCTGAATACTGAGGCAATCCTCTGAAGGCAGCCAGTGTTTGCTCCTTTGTCTGCAGCAACAAAGACCGACACTATGGACCCAATATGTTCCATCTCTCATTCTTCTGTAGTCCCTAATTAATAGTAGAGGATTTGATGGGATTCTTTTTCAGCTGCATCTGGGCTGAATGCTCATCATTCCCGCAGGGATTGGGGAAACATCCTCATAGCTGAGCTGATTGATAAATTAATGACTTTTTTCCCCAGAAAGAGAAATTCCATTGTAATTGCACAAGCCAGAGTAGGCCAGCTCATTAAAGGGCCTAATAGAGGAGATTATTGGATAGATATTATAGTTTTGGATGGGAAGAGGTGGCAGTTTTCTGCAGAGCAGGGGCCGGCTGGTTATTTTTGACCCACAACAAGGAGCAACACTCTTGTCTATGTGCGACAGTGAGAGATATAGAAAATGATGGTGCCATCTGTTTTGTGTATGTTCAGGAGAAAATGGAAGCTAGTAGATGTGTGTGCATGCTTGTGTAGGTTTATTACCTCTGCAGTGAGGCCCCTCATCCCAGCCATCGGAGCAGTCAGGGACCCCGTCGCACACTTTGCTCATGTGGATACACACATCCAGGTCCAGACAGCCATGTTCATTGACAGGACACTGGTTCACTCTGTTGTGTGTGCCTGGAACACAAGCAAAACGCACGTAAGGAAACACAGCAGTACAAAGAAATACACAGTTAAACTCAAACAAATAACTTATATATAGAGGTAAAATAAACACACATCAGAAATTCAAAATTTGTGTATTTGAATTAAATTAGGGTTAATACACCTATTAAATACAGCATGTACAAAATGAGATTTTACAGTATATGGTTAAAGTGTGGTAGGCCCTTTAGCCTATAGATACTATCATACTTGGAAAGACCTCAGTCAAGATAAAAAGAGGGAAACATCCTTAACAGCACGACAGTTAGAAAATGTCATTGTCATTCTAATCTTATCACTATAACCTTTATTCAATCAGGAAGTCTCATTGGGATCAAAATCTCTTTTGAAAGAGAGACTTGAGTACAGAAGAAGAAACAGCGATAAAGACACACGCACACTGACAACAACACACAGCCAGTCACACACAACTGTATAAAAACAGCATCAAAAACAAACTAATCTCCTTTCCTTCTTTTCTTTTGTTGTCTATTTGACTCTCAAACTGCCTTGGGGAGGTGCTATCCTGGTGTTTCCTACTGTTCTTTAGCTAGACAAACGAATCAGCTGATATCAGCTCATAACAGACGTATCTGTATCAGTCTTTATGTCGGCTGATAAAATGCAATTGAATTGTGTAGGAAAAGCCCCAACTAGGTTTGAGGTCATGTAGAAACAGTGTCACCATTGCATAGTTTGTCAATGAGCAAGCTGTGTTTTTAACCATAAATGTCCCACCCAGGGATCTCTGATGAGATTGTTTGCTGATGTTATATCATTAAAGTCCACAATATCAATATAAATATGTGCCTCAAGAATCCAGTATTGGCTGGGCTATAGTTTCAAGTCAATGTTTCATTTAATGCAGGAACCTGGTCTGTTTTTTCTTATTAAAGCACATACAGATGGCGGTAGGATGTACAGGTGTGGGTTTTAGGAGCACTTAGGAGCCTCAGCTCTCATCCATAGAAAATGGTGGACGAGAAACCAGCTTCCTTTCCTTTTCTCCCTACGCATTGTTGTCCACATTGTTAAATGCTCAGGCTATTTGAGTGTTTCATTTCTCCACTATGAGTTTCAATGAGGTCAGGGCACTTCCATCATCAGGAAAGAGAACATCAAGGAAGATTTACCTGTCACAATACCCAACTATGAAGGACCCAAGGTCACTCAGCTGCCAGTCTTAATTAGAGCCTGTAATTCCTATGAGCTTTGTTTTACTTTCATATTCACTGCAGTAGGTTTAAAGTTTGAGTCATCCTCCTTTAGAAAACAATCTTCTCTACATCCTTGTATCATTATTTTCAAACATCAGTCTTGTTTTGCCGCTGTGGAACAGCAGTCAACGGGTTCAATCCAACACTGAAATAAACTGGATGCTCCCTCCATGTGTCAGAGACAAAGCCAAATATTATACAGATGTAACATACTCTAAGTGTGCACATGCAGTTACTGTGTATGCCCTCAATATGCACATTGTGGCATACTGTCTGCAAATTTGATCTTTTGGCATGTGTTGAAGGAAGGATATTAGAAAATTACAAAAGTAAACAAAGATATATGGAATCTGAAGAGGTGTGGAGGGCAAAGGGCAGAACGTGATCTCAGAAAAAGCAGATCATACAGTAGATGCAGTCTCTGCCCTGCTCTCTCTCCCACTCTTCTCTCTATCTCTCCTCTCAGCCCACATTGCAGAGCAAACAGTTTGCTTTGGCTGTTTTTCCTCCTCCTTCTTCTTCTTCTTCTTCTTCTTCTTCTTCTTCCTCCTCCTCCTCCTCCTCCACCTCGCTCTCCCTTTCTCTCTCTCTCTCTCTCTCTCTCTCTCTCCCTCTCTCTCTAACATCTGCTGACCCATTTTAGGAAAACACTAGAAGCAGAGAAAATAAAGTTCACCTCCTTCACAGGAAACGATCTGTAGAGTTCTGCGGGTTATGCGCGGTGCTGGGAGAGGCTTTGAGAGCGTGATATCTGCATATGCACAGCCCGAGCTGTAAACCTGTTTCAGATGCCTCCTTCAGAATCTCACATGCGGAAAGTCTTTGGTGTCTGAATATTAAGCAGCTGTTGCAGCCAAAATGCAGTTCCTTTGACCCTTATTTCTGCTTTCATCCGTTTCAAGTTTTTACTTATCTGAACTGAAAGTCTGAGGATAGATGCTGCTGCACTGTTTGCTGTACAGATTGTGAGAAAAATCGAAGAAATTCTGGGGAACATAGACATGACTGACTTGACATGATATTATGTGTTGCATTTCTTTGTCATGCACATCCGACATCAGCTGACATGTGGGAACATATTACAGCTAAAAGGAAAGCAAAAATCTGTATCTCTCAATGGCGAAAAGATTATATTTATTCTTACAAGACACATCGTTTTATGAATCAAAGTGCGGATATGCGAACATTTGCCTGCATGTCGCCATTCCCTGAAGAAAACCAAAAGCATTCCCCTCTGAGTCCTCTCTATCCATCCAAGAGATTAATAACCACACACAGAACATGAAATGTAACTCGGTTAAAACAAGCGCCTTAAAGTGACAAGAGCTTCCATAATGATCCCACAACAGCAGCCAGTGTGGAAAATGTGCCACATTCGAACAGAGAATTAGCTTCTAATACATCTGGCTTAGGGAGAAGGAGAGCAGCTCTCCCATCTGGGGGATGCTAGCATATTAGCAGCCCTCCTACAGCCTCGGCCTCTAAGCCAGCCTGATTTACATTCAATAAACTGCCAACCTGGGGATTTCTACATAAACTGCAGTACCAGGAATAAACTGCCATGCACACTGGAAATGAAAACCCCTGCCAAGGATTTAGCATTTGACAACAGTTTCCATAGTATAAAAGACAAGTCACAGCAAATGTCATCTGAATGATACACACTGCGTACATTAGTGTCTTTGCAACTATGCAGGCATGTAAACACATTTTACCAAAAAAAAATGACATGTTGAGGATTGTGTGGCCTGTTAAATTATCCCAAGAACCTCTACTTTCACACACACACACACACACACACACACACAAACCTCTTCTCTTCCACACACTCCTACCTTTCCACCGGCCAGGCAGCGAGCAGAATAAGTTTTTGGAAACACACTAACAACTGCCAGCAATACACAACAGCCGGAAAGAATTGTGTGAGTTCCACAACACAGTAATACCTTGGCAGGAGCTGAATAGGGACTAGCAGCAGAAAACTAAATAGAAAGGACAATATGGAGGATTGAATAACTTTGCAGGAGGGACAATGGAGAGGAACCCTGAACTCCCTGCTCCAGTTTGGGAAGTTATTGGCAGAGTATTAAAATAAGCCCCCCCTTCTCAAACTGGCAGTAGCCATTTTCTGCGTCATCTGTCAGTGGAACCAGAGTATTACTGTGCAAATCTGAAGGCAAAGAACACAGCAGAACTTCCCGTCTTTTTTTTATATGCACACATACTATCCAAGTCTACCTAATATTTCTGGCTGCTGGTCTGCATGTGGGCAATTTTGCTTCTGGGATCATATCAGGATTCATTTCAGTAGGTGTTTCAGTTGAAACAGAGCTCTTAGACTGGTTTGTTTTAATGTCATGTGACCAGTTCTGCTGTACTTGGCAATCCTTTGGAGGAAATAAGGTGATATCTTTTCTGTGACCCTTTTTACTGCTTCCTAAGAAATCTAACCGTAACCACTTTGCCTTCAGAAACTACAGGTTCCTTTCCAAGCTGCTGTTTTTATCCAAGGTTTTAGAAAACAGGTTACAACACACACAGAGCATATTCTTATTTAGACCACGTCCACGAAGACCAATGTACACTCACATCCAGACAAGCACTTTAAGACAGGCGGACCAACAAAAAATGTACTGAAGATCATTTTACTGCTGGAGGCCTGAATTACATTGTTGTCACAAACAGGAAGGTCTACACTCCCTCTCTCCAAGTGTTGATCACATTAAGGTTTTTTTGGCATCCGGCATTTGGCACCTTTCACTGTCAGACTGGAGATTTATGTGGTGTCAGTGAAGCAACAGTATGTAAAGTGATTCGTCAAGTTTGCAGTGCCTATTCTGAACTGATAGATCGTTACATCAAGCTGTAGCTGCGGGCCAAAACCAACTGCAAGTTACAGTGTCATGAATATGAAAACTTCCCAAAGGCACTTGGCTGTACAGACTGCATAGACATCGTATTCCCGTCCAAATTCTCTCAACTCCAGATGCTGGGGCAGACAAGAACTTAAATAACTGTGTTTTTATTAATGTTTAGGGAGCGTATACTAAACATTTACACCTCTCAACGGCTCATGAACTGAAATCATGGATTATCATTAGAACAGCAGTGTTTAACAACAGGAAACATGAAACAATGTAAATGGTGCTGTTGTGACACTTTTGTTTGAAATTGAAATGAAAAGTTTTGCCATATACACTTATGTTCATGGTATTAAATCTTTCTTCCTGCTGCCATTGTCTCATTTGCTTTTAGTCATCAGATTCAAGCAATTTATGAGCTTGTTATGATCTGTTTTAGCTCTGATAAGCATCTACAGGCACATACACTCTCACAACCAAGGCTGAAAGTAGCCTCTTTGACTTAATCCCCAATTTTTTAGTTAGGAAGTAACTAATCCAGATTTAAGATCCATTTCAGAAAGACACTTTTTTTAAAACCTCTTGAAACATCTAGATTAGTCCTTATCTGGGAAAATCAGCCCTCATTGTGTTTTATAGTTAACACAGGAAGCTTTATCTTAACCCTTAATTTGCATTAGATCATCCAGTGTCAGGCCCCATTCAATTCTCACTTCACTTGCTTGTATGTCATATAATTTGTTTTCCAGCAGAACAGTAACTTTCATTATCATGCAGATTACTCAGTTGCATCTGCATGTAAATATAACACTAATACTGTAGCTACTCAGAACCTGTCATGGAAATATTAAAATGCCCAATGTCACAAAACTGACCAGCCTAACATTTCTGCCCTCATTCAAGTGGTCTGTCATTGTAAAGCCTTTAGCAAGGAACTGCTGTTTTTCTCATGTTTAAGCCTTTTCCAAACAGAGACCTTCTATCTTCCCTTAAATAGAAGAAAATTTCCAAATTGAAATATATCTTACACGTTTATATCTTATTATCTATTATTCTCACACTTAATACAGAAAAATCCAATGCTCTCCCCTTGCCTTAAGTCAGAAGTACCTCTTTGCTCTCAGCTTACAAAAAATGCAACTGCTATGATTTGTATGAGACCAAAAGATAAGATCTCTCACCCTGTGGCTTACATTTCCTGCCACGCTCGTATTACTTTTGCTGTTATTTGTATACTTTGCAACCCTGTTTAAAAGTTCTACAAAACACAGATAGGATTTTAAACGATAATCATCTCCAACTGCAAAGGGGCCGCAAAATAGAAAAGTGAAAAGCATTTCTGTTCTTTTTATTTGCGGGTACCTTTCCGAAACCTTTTCTTCTCTCAGTTCAGTGCAGACAAAACCACAAATGAGGTACCACAAAGAGAACTGAATAACACAATCTGGAATGCTGCATCGATGAAAACAAGTACTTGCTCTGAAGTATCATTAGCAGGTGCTGTAGAATTTGCTATAGGAGTGAAAGGATATAATTATCACAGAACATGATTTTAGAATAATGTCATATGTGGCTTCACTCCAGGGATTGCACAGATTCTTCAGTGAGTCTGGCAGCCTTGGAGACAGCACTGCGAGTGAGAACAATGTAAGACGCTTGGCAGTGGAGTGGATAACAGACAAAGAAAAAGGGGGAAAATTACAACCCTTACACCTATTGGTAGGCAGACTCTGGATAATTACATTATTGCGCTAAACTGTGTGATCAGCTAACAGTGATATTAGAATATCGCTCGCTGCGTCTTCAGGGATCTTAACTGTTGAAACCTTTCTCCAATCTGCTGTGTGATCGCTCTCTCTCTCTTAGACTCTTCTGTGAATCACATATTAAAGAAATGAGTGCTGGGCTTCATCATGATTAAAATATAAACTGTGACTCATAATACATAGCTTATGTTCAGCTTTATTGAAACTCTTATTGCAGTGAAATGTAACTGTGTGAAAAGACAGTATTACACAATTGCCCTGAGCACAGTGTAGATTTAGGCAATGGATCACTGCCTGTGTCACCTTCAAATAATTCCCCAAACACAGATCGCAGTTAGCCCTCGCACGCAGCTCTGGGTTCCACTGAGCTTGTCTGTCCGACACAAGGCACAAGAGTTGTGACGTGAAAGACAAGCCTCTGCCAATGTGTGCTTCCCTCCAACACCTCAACCTCTAGACCCCACCATCCCCCATCCCTCAGTTCCCGTAGTTATGCAATGACCTTAAATTTGGATCCCCTGTCGATCTTTTGTCCTCAGCATAAAAGCCTCCTTTTCTTCCTGCTCTTTGGGTTCCATGGCAGCCCCTGACTGACTTCCATAAAGTCTGCTGTCAGCTCAAATGAATATGTTGTGCGGGGTGACAGGCGGGCCTGCCCACTGACTGACTCTCCCCACCCTGGAATCACACTTAACAGCAGCGTGAACGACAAGCACATGGCTACGCCAAACCCTACTGAGGCAGCCATAGCACACAAGACTTACCAGTCCAGCTTACAGTGTAGCCAAATCTATTAAATCTGGACACCTGCTTATTCAAACATTTAAGTCTGTTAAATATGTTACCACAGAGTAAAACAGTATGGTCTCTAGCATCAAATACAATCTGACTGTCACTGCATAAAATCCACCGCAAACCATTTCCCCAAAGCAATGTAGAAAAGAGGCGGCTAATAAAAACAAACCAAGTCACCATCTGCAACAAGGGGAAAAACTGTGACGCAATTACACCACACCAGAGGAAAGACTGGAGATGAGATATGAGGAACAGGGAACAGAGATGACCGGAGTCTAACTTCTCCACCTGCTTTTGACAGACAGAGAGGAAGACAGAAAGACGTAGGAAAGAATGGTGAGAGAAGGAGACAGGGTGTGGAGGAGACAGCAGAGAAAGGGAAGTGGTGCCTGTGTGGCGTGAGAAAGCCCTGTGTTCCCTGTCTGTTGATAGGCCCGTGAAGCTGAGGAGGGCTCAGGGCCACAGACCAGAGGGATTTACAGGGCTTTGCTCCTTCCTCTGTGGAGGCAGTGTGTCAACCACTACCACTGCAGACCCTCCTGCCCCTGCCTGGTGCCCCCTGCAAGTACAGCTACATGACTGATTATAGGCTATGAAAGGATTCCTCCCCCCAAACTTTACTGTAAAGGGCTGTTTCTATAGAAAGAGGATCAGAGCCTTACAAAGCCATTTCCATTTTCCTCCTGAGCCTAAATGCTAATCTGCTCATTTTCTTCTATACAAAGGCTTTTTCTGTAAGATCATCCCTTTTCCCCATCGCTCTATGCCTCCATCCCAGCCCACCATCTCTGTGGTCTTGCTCTTCCCCGGTCGTCTTGGAGAGGCCGCTGGGGCATGACAGTCAGATGGGCCGGACAAAGGGCCACGCTGGCGAGCATCCAGAGGGGGGCTCAAGGGCAAGAGATGGACAGATAACCTTGTTGTGTGGCCCACGGCCGCCTCAGGCAGCTGCGCGGAGATGATAACTCAATCTTCCCATCAGACGTTCCAACCAGCTTGGCCCCAGGCCTTCGCATCCACTGACATGAGCCAGAATGTGTGTGGGCCAGTGGACATGGTATGGCTGTGTAGTTGGGAGGCGCTTTCGCCACAGTATCGTGCCACCGCTGTTACATCAGACAAAGTCTTTGAAGCAAGTTTCCAGTGTGTTAGCGCAAATTGTCCTCTTGAAAGCAAATGACATGAATCATATGTTTACTGAGAGCGTAACATGAAAGTTTAATGAAAAGGAGAGTGAGTCTGGATTTGAGGTCCCACTTGGCTACTGTTATATTAAACACTTTTAGCCTCTTCAGCCATGGGTCCCCTCAGTTTTATTATGAAGCTGCATTCCAGGTATATCCCCTCAGAATTCCTTTCCAGCATCAACCAGGAAAACTTGTATATGTGTGTGCTACTTCTACAAGTCTATAGAGACAACTTAAAATGACAAGTTGACAGTGCAAGCACAGGGAGTGGCTTGTCATTTGCAAGTGTTAACTACTTTGAGTTATCAGCTCATTTTCTCTCCCCGAATAAAAGTGGATGACACTTCATGGGAAAAGAAAGGCAGTGTATTTGCATGACTGAAATGCATTTGGCCCCCTGCTTGGAAATCGTCCTGTGGACATTTTCATGCTAAATCTGGGGCTAAAAAGTCTAACAGAGAATTAGGGGCAGACAACTGTTGCATAAGGTATTTTTTTTAAATGTTGAAAGGGATTCCTTCACAGCAAGGTCTTCTCATGACGGAGGAAGTGCTTACATGCTGCTTGCTATGTTACTCGAACATCTGTTCCCATTCGCTGGCTCAACCACAATGAATGAGGTTCACGCAAGAATCATAATTGCACACAGACTTGGGTTACAGACGGGGAGTGTTTTCTTTTTTTTTTCTTTCTTTTTTTTTTTTTTTTTTACAGCATCTGTTCCAACAGAGCTGTGAAATAGAATGAAAGTTGTGACACAGCACTTTTAATTTTAACAACAGCATTATGAAAAAAACTGTAACTAAAATGGTTTGAAAATTAAAGCTGTGGTTATCAAAATACAAAGGCCCTTATTCTAATACAGTGAGATTTCACAATTTCACCAGAGAACTGCAGTCAGAACGATCTCCAAAACTTTTAGCCAGTCGTTGTTGTAAAATGTCATGACCTCATTACAGCTCTCTCTCCCCATCTCTCCATAACTAAAAAGCAGAGAAATGAAGAGCTGAAACTGCATTTTAGCTAATGTGGCACTGGTCTAGAACAGCAGGAATAGTGCTGAGCGACAGAGAACCTTAGAGTGCAATATGTCTCAGTGGATTTACTTTTGTTTTTGGTACTAACCTGTTGTGGATAAACCTTTTTTTTAATTCCAAGAAAAAGACCTTTCATGGGGAGCTGTGCGCACAAAAACAAACCCAACTGGGTGGTTAATAATAACATATGCACAAAAAACAACAATCGAAACACCTTGATCCACATCTCTTTGGCCCACACCTCATCAGTCCTACATGGACGTCTGTGCACTGTCTGCTTAACGACATGAACAATGCAAACACGCTCTCCCTCACCACTTTATCACTGCCAGATAGACGTATAACTTTGACAGCATACCACAGCTACCTATAGCAGCATTAAAGAGCAGCGGTCCTGTACGGAGCACCAGCGTCGAGACACATAGAGCATAAAACTCCTGCCTTAAGGGCACATGTCAACCACTTCCTGAGCCCTAAGCCTGTATGTAATTGAGGTGAAATGGCTTGGCTGAAACCAATTGAAGCCATGCAGCGAGGGCGAGCCAGTGCAGTCCCTGGGAGAGGATGACAGGGTCACACCTGCAGATGGGGCCTGTACAGGCAGCACCCGCTGATAGCTATCTGAGTGTCTACTAGGGGGCAATGAGGGGGGGAGGTGCACACTGGGGGTCTGAGGGTTATGACAGCCCTAGAGCTGGCAACCTGCCCAGGCCCCCACCGATCCATTTATGACGACAATTCATGCACATGTATGCAAAAATACATCCATACATCGCTCTGCTTCGTTGCCACTCTACTGAACAAGCCCACAGACTAAGGATGCTAACACCCAACACCCCTAGTGTTAGCATCAACTGCCATCTCAACCATAGCATGTCAACACCTCATGTGATGCAACGTTACAACCCCACTACTATGGCAGAAGTCTGTCTTTAGCTGCTCAACATAATTACAGCCCAGATGAATGGTTTGGAAACGACAGGCAATTAGACCTCCAGACACTGCGATACAGAAGATTACACTTTCTTCCAACATGAATACTAGAGGTGTAGATCAAAGATCCTCACCAGACAAAAGCACATGTTTAGAGAACCCACCACTCTGACAGCATGTGAATTCATGATCACTGTAAACAAAACAGGTGGCATTTACCAAAAAACTAAATTGTTGCTTCAGCCAAATTAGCTATGGTTGTTGTGTGGGTTTCATCACAACACTTGAGCTCGAGGATGAGTGGAATAATACAAGCAGATTGTGATTTTCACTTTTCAAAAGTGCACTTCCCAAAATGATAAACACATCTATTTAAGAAACAAAGCTCCATGTCGGCACTGCCTGCACCGTCACAGTTGCTGATTTACAGGATGGACAGACTCGATCGTGATCAGGAGGCAGGAGGGAAGAGGAATAGAGGAGAAAGAAGAGGAAGAAAGTAAGAGGAAAATGTCTTAGCCATGTGAAATCCCAGTGAGTGCTCTTTGTAAACCAAGCCTGTAGTTAGTAATTAACTTGAACTGGAGATAATGTCGTAATTATAGGAGCACGCACCACTCTAACTCCCAGTGACATTAACACACAAAACTAGACCGTGGTCTGGGTGCATGTTAGAACAAAAGTCTAAAGAGCAGCAATTTTCCTGGAAATATCTGACTTTCATGAACTAAGTTTGAAAGGGAAAGTTAGTCTGCTTTTGTAAACTTTGCAGCTGATTAAAAAAAGAGCAGCAGATGAACAGGTGATGCTTTGAGCTTTCAAAATAAAACCTTGCATCGACACAAAACTTCCGCAGGTCCAGATTTCAGCCCCCCCGCTAAGACTGAGCAGTGTTTGGCCTGCCTTTATATCTACGATTTCCATAACAGCTCAGTCGAGAGCAGCCTTGTTTGCAGACACGTCTCTTATGATGCTTTCCAGTAGGGGAGTAGCCAGGCCGATGACCTGCAAACTGTTTCGGCTCATGAATGGAAAAGCCGGGATAAAAAGAAAAAGACTTTTCCATTCCTCTGAGTCAGAGGAGGATTTTAAATAACCTTCAGAGTCATACTCCTCTAAAACTCTCCTGTCTCGGTCTATGCTGGCTCAGGACCATTCATTCTGCAGCTTTATCTGCAGCCCTCCATTCCAAACACTACTCACATTTTAATGGGTGGCTCAACTAAACGACTGTGGATAAAATCACAGTCTGGCTGCCTTTCATTGTCATAGTTGAAAGGCGCCTTGCCTTTGACTGTGCTTTCTAAGACTGCAAACACATAGTTCTGTACAGAAAGAAAAAGTGCATTAATTGCAGTAACAGATATTTATTATGACTGCCTCAGAAACTTAAAATGAATAGAGAAGAGCTTTAACTAAAGGTGAGGCGACGGGCAGAGTAGAGCCCATGGGAAGCGGGTAATTGAGCAGAACACATCTTGATGTTCTGGTGAAACACCGCTCTCCATCTCTCCACGCAGAAGATGAATCACACCATTGTCTGTGTCACCAAATTACATAAGTGCTATGGAAAATTCACTCAGTTCAATTGCTTAGTAGAAAAGGGCAGAAATTGAATGGCCGCGGCCCGCTTGAGTGAATTATGTGGGTCACACTTACATAAAATTGCTCATGTTCTCTGATTGCTGTCATTTACAAAACTACAATTGATCATTTTCTCTCTCTCCTAAAAAATCCTCAAGTAATTTATTTTAGCTAAATTTGTATACTTCATAAGTCAGGAGTAAAGCCGTTAGCAGTAAATTCTCACAGTGAAATCTGTGTGAATCAATAAGCATAGAAGTAGATGAAAGACTTTTTTCAGTTCAGCTTCACCTTTGTATTTTAGCTCTGAATCAGAAAATGTTTGGCAGCTCATCCTCAAACCAAATCATTTCAAAGACTGGATACGTACTACAGCAAAACTCTGTGCGTGGAAGAGATTACTTGACCTGTCTGTGGGAGGGGAATCCAACTAATTTTAACTTTCTCTATTCCACCACCTACGGTTAATATTTTTTCATGCCTATGACCACAGCATCATAATGCAACGTGTTACCCTCAGCTATCTCACACATTTTTAATACATAATCCTACGTGTTAATACTTAATTGTGTTTTCACCCACAATAACAAGTCCCTTAATGCTGGGTGTCAGCTGCTTGTCTCTGCATGCCAGACTATTGTGAGAATGCTTGCGGCAGAACAGATGTAAGGTGTGGCACATGCAGACAGTAAAATCACCATTAGCGCCTGCATATAAACAGAGGGAAGGCTTTTAACAGGGAGAGTTTATGGATGGAGCGGCAGAATGGGGGGAGGCTGACAGATGCAAGCGGCTGGGACGGGACTCTCAGGGACTGTGCAAAATCCCGCAAGAGTCCAGACAAGAGCAGACACATCCCTGAACATCGAGACTAAACATGGCCACATAATTAGAGCTATAATTCAGCAGAGCAGCCAGAGCGCACACTGTGAGCCTGTGTCCTTCGTAGACAGGGCATAACCTATCCTGTTATTCAGGTCTAAATTAAAAAGTCTGAACATTGTGCTGCCGTCTCTTCAAAGTCATTTAGTGCTAGTGAATTCAATGTTTTTTAACATCATGCGCAGCAACAACAACAATGACAACATGAGACACAAAAAAAAATACTAGATTGATTTTCAAAATAGCAATCTGAAGAAAACAACGCTGAGCAAAACCAGTAACAATGAACCGACAGCTTGGAGAGAACACGAGAGCTGAGCCTGCTGAGAGACAGTTTTAGTAGTCACTTTGATGTAGGCACACTTACAGATATCGGGTGATTCGTCTGAGCCATCTGGACAGTCCTTCTCTCCATCACAGCGCCAGCCTTTGGAGATACAGGTCACTTGGTCCTTACATACAAACTGCTTAGAGCTGCAGGTCTTAGGATGGTCGTCAGCTTTGGGAGCTGGAAAAAAAAGAAGCAGAGGAGAGTTGATGTGTCATCATGAAAAGCAACTGTGGCTGGAAATGCTTTTAAATCACGAATATATTTTGAAAGAAATGCAACTCCTAAGCAACCAATCAAAGAAATACCGTCAGGAAAGTAACTGTTTTCCAAATCTGTATTCTGTTACTCTCTTTTTTAACAACCATTCTCTTCTGTGCAGAACCTGCATAGGAAATTTCCAGCTTCAAGTAGCATGGATCTTAACTGAGCAGGGCAAAGCAACATGCAAGGGTCAACCCAAGTTTACAATGATGTTTTTGTATCAAAAGACCCACAGGCGCACTCTATTCAGAAAAAAAACCCTCCTCTACAAGTTTACAACTAACAGTGGTGCCTTTTAGTTCTGGGTTTGTTTGTTGTTTCCTCTCTTCTTACGGACATCTCATTTCTTTCTGCTTTTTTTTTTTTATTACTCTTAAGGTGTTTTTCAACCCTCACCACAGAGGCTCTTTCATGTGTCACAGCACAGACATAACTGGGCATTCAATCTCCGTCTGACCCATGGGAAACTGCAGAGCGCTGTAGTTCTGGGCAGTAAGTCAGCACAGATTGTTGAGGTGTACCACAGGCTAGCAGCACCACAGCAACGCTCACAACCCGTCAGCGGTGTGCAACACTGCTGACATGCTTTAACTCAGCCACACTCAGAAAAGCCTTTGCTCGAGCGGAGCTCTACCTACACAGCTTTGCATCAGCCTGTCACCACTGAGCATGTCACTTGTGCCAAAAATGTATCTTTAAGGGTTGGATCGTTCAAATTACAAAAGAGAGACATATTTTCCTGCATACCTCTTGTGGTATATAGCTGTGGAGATAGTTTCGATTTTATTTGCCCAGGTTTTGAGATATCTGTCACTGAGATTTCTGCTGCCACCTCAATACAAGCCAGGGGAATAAAACTGAGCTGCTCACAACACTGAAAAATTATTACATTGTCAGTTTTCATAGGGTCTATTTTTTCAGTGGAGAGTAGTTCTGATCAGAATGAGGGAACATTGTCTCTGGAAAGACACAATCCTGTTTGAATTTTTAACATAGGTTTAAATGGTTCAAGGACCATAAATGACCATAATGGAATTCTGTTCACCTATTCAGGTGGTGGCAGAAATGTCAGCTGTAGATCTCAAAAACTGGATAAATAAAACCATAACTACATGCATACCACTATGAGTGGATAGGAACATCAGCTTTTTTGTAACTTAGCTGAACAGACCCTTTAAGAGACGGAGTATATTTTCAAGATCAAACCGGAATACAAATGAAAACAGAAAAAGCCTAAATTCTCTGGTAATGTTTTTTCCCCCATTCTACAGAGATACGAAAATAGGTCGCCAAATATATACGAGGGAAACGCTTCCTCATATGAGAGTGGTCAAAAATGTTACACGCAATGAAAAAACAGACCACAGTGGCCATACCAGGCAGGATGCTGCCGTTACTGTATTGTTGTGCAGCAATGCTCTGGGTAAGGACAGCGCCGAAGGTCTCATTGTGATTCTCTGCAGGGACTTAGCCCTCTCTCGCCCTGGATGACTTGCCTCCCTACGTACTTGGCAGGCAGAGAGGTGTTTGGGGTGGGTGGTAGGAGGGGGGTTGGTGTGTGTGTGTGTGTGTGTGTGTGTGTGTGTGTGTGTTCGGGGGTGTGGGGGGGGGCACACCGCAAGAGGGGTTGGGATGTGACTGAAATCACAAGAGAGGAGCATGAGGCTAGTGTATCATTGCAATCACGTTCCTTTTGACTGTCAGACTAAAGGGTTTAGACCCCGGTCTTTTTTCATACAACAGCGAAGCATACATGGAAGTCAAACACTACGACGTCTGAGTGTCATGTTTTTGTAAATACAATTAGAAGCTAAAGAGTTGCGGGGATCAGATCACAGCTTTCCCATTATATGAACAACACCCTTGATATTTGAGGAGATTAAGAGAAAGAGAGAGCACTGGATTTTAAAATGCAGAGCTGTACACCCATCCTTCTCTTCACACAATGGCAGGGGCAAAGCTTACAAAACAAAATTCGAGTGATGCAAGAGAGCAGGATGCCATAATATAGAGTCCATATTAAATGTCATGCAGCTGAGACGAGCGCAAGAAAGAGAGCTATAAAAGAATGGATAGAGACCAGTAACTGAGTCAGTTCAGACGACATGCACACACCCAACCCCTTGGTGAAGGAATGAGAGGGAGGCTAGCCATGGCCTGAGGCCAGTTTGTTAGTTTTGCTTCCTTTCAGCTTACCAATGTCCCCTGCTACATTTGGTGTGGTGGTAAATACACTGGATTTGCCTGCGCTTATATGTTGCCATTTAATCTGCATTAACAACCAAACAAATAGCTGCACTGACAGAGCTGAAATGAGTAACGCGCTGAAACCTCTGCTATGTGAAGGCATTCCCTCTGTCTCTCCGGTCCCCGTGTGAAGCAGCTGGGCTGAGCCAGTTGTTCCCCGTGAGTGGGCATAAAACTGGAAATAAAACATTGTGGGTTCTAATTTTATCATCGCTTTACACACCAGCATGAAATGACCGCAGAGGGGAGAACCTCTGAGCCTAATTGGAGGTTGTGGCTGAGGAGGGGTTAGAGACTGGGGGAAATACTGGCAGCCTTCCCCCTCAGCAGTCCTCTTTCAAAGCCCACTTAAAATATCTCAAACAGAGATGTGAATTGTTAATTCAGCCCACAAAGTTGCTTTTTTCCCCCAAAGTTGCTGCCAAAATGCTGACAATTTTTTGGAGGGTCCAAATCGGACTGGGATGTTAAACCATTTGAGTCCACTTTACCTACAAAAGGCAATGATGAAGGCCTTTATTTAGTCTCCTGGGATTGGCCCACAGCAAACACCAATCCCATTGAATCAAGGTACATACTCCACTTACAGGAACAGTGTGTTTGCCTCCAACAGAATTCCCTCCTGATAATGCCATCCCAACTAAAGCGTTTCCTGCCACAGCTGAATAGCAACTTGATCACACTGCTGTGACTAAATGGTAGGAAATCCCACAGTATTCAAATATTCTAACCACAAAACAGGGGGATTATTACATTTAACAAAATAACTTCACCTTTGGTAGCTCATGATTTTTAAAACTAAGATCAGTGTGGTATATGAAAAACTGTTCCCTCTGCATTAGGATAACCCGATGAAAACATCCATCCTATGGGTATCTATTAGAGCAAATATAAATCTAATTAGAGACGAAAATGAGAAAACTAGCTTTCATGGACTTAGTTGAAACCCTCAAGAGTCTTGAATTTCACACCATTACTCACTAAGGGCAACTTTGGAAGGTCTACAGGAAACAGAGTTTCTATTTCTGAAGAGAAATTACAACATGAATGAATGTCTTTGTTTGGCTGGTTTAAAAAAGAAATATGTTTTCAAAAACAGCTGTCATCCACAAAAACCAAAATGCCTATCCCTGTCGCACTGATGTAGTTACAATATGTTTCACTGACAGAGAGTTTCATTTAAAATTTCTTTATGGGAAAGTGATATCGTAAAGGCATTAAATATGAATGCTGTGAAAGTCCTAGAGGCGACTGTGAGCCCAAAAGTGCCTGAAGGCTAGTAATTTGTGGAAATGTCCCGCATATTTGTCCAACAGACACGGGATTAGTTTTTCTACTCAACTATTTAATTCTCTAGACTCAACTAATCATCAAATTAAAGTTTTTTCAATGGATTTCAAGCTCTCACTTGGAGACGGAGAAACATTATCTCCTTATCTTGTGAAATCTTGCTGTTTTACTGATGAAAAGAGATCCATTATGGATTTTTCTCTGTTTATTAAGTGCTGAAATGTAGCTCTATGTGCAGTGAGTTCCAGAGAACTGAATATATGTTTTTATTGCTATATTTTACTTGCTATAATTCAACAAGTGCACCTGCTCATTCCAGATGGTCCTTGGGGAGAAAAGAGGGCTAAGCATGACTGTGTAAAAGAAGCTTAACTGACTTCTCCACGGTTTTGTCACTAAAAGTCACTGAACAAATGTTTAAATCCTGAGTTGACATACACAGTACGCCATAAATCATTGAATTACTTCCTGGTAGGTGGATGCTCTGGCTCCAGTCGGCTGACATGGTCTGACTTGGAGCATACTGCCGTTTGTATGGAGCACACACTGTATTTCCTTATGCAGGGCCACTGGAGTTCTACGCTGTGTAAACAGTGCACACTGAACTGCCCCTAAGCGCTGTGCATGGCAGAAAGCATTAAACACGAGCGAGTGAGCAAATGCATAAACGTACACAGAGCCCGGCTCTTATAGAAATGTCCCATCTGAGTGCCTAATAAAAGGGAACAAAGTACTTTCGAGGCCATCCTTTCATCTGCAAGAGAGAATTTAAGGTGTTATTCTGTTTTTATGTAATCCAAAATTTAGCAAACAATCTCAAAAAGGACCTCCGTGGGATGGTACAGGATGGGATGGTGAGTAAAATGGTGTTGTGGCACCAATTCAGCAGCCAAGGGATGCTGGCCTGCAGACACCATCACCAGCTGGGACTCAACACTGACCTCCCCCCCC
>BRZM01000644.1:95277-170336 GCA_033238685.1 Lates japonicus | reverse complement strand
ACATTTAAATACAACACGAACTCAAAAGCTGTTTAAAAAAAGTCTTGTAAGATTAATCAGATTTGCATTTAAAAACACAAAAAAACAAAAACCATTTCTTATTGTCTTTTATGTTTTATTATTATGCGTGTGCTACCACCAGCAAACAAACTCTCACTGCTATATTTGGAGTGGTAAACCCGATTTAGTGAATAAAGTTGTTTAAATGGTCTCACACTCACTGGGTGTTGATCCGAAAAAGACTTTAAAGAACACAAAGGATTTTAACTATGGTAACTCCACCATTAGCTTAGTACTGGTTTGCCTAAGCAGATGCTGTGATAATTTGATAGATATAAATGGCAACTGTTACATTTATTTATTGTTAAAAATAATCGTTTGACACTGTATAGCCTGCATTCTGTTTTTAGCCACATATTATTTTCTGTGTTGTTACTGTTTGATCTCACCATGAAACGTTGTTTTGGTGACATCTAGTGTTTAAAAAGAGGATGTAAACACTCCGCTCTTTTCCCTCAGACTGCAAAGGGTGACTTTTTTTTTTTTTTTTTGCTTCACTTTTTTTAGTTTAGGAATTGGCCAAAGCATGGTCACCAAAAAAGTTAATGTCACAGTATGAGCACACGAAGACATGATGCAACAACAACAAAAAAAAAATAATACGAATATTTCTGCAATATTTGTGTTTTTTCATTGACACACTCCTTCATCTGTGGACGCAAAAGCTGTGATTTTATCCGGTGTGTCAGATGTATCTTTCAGTGGAGAGTTGTATTCATAGGATGTAGCAGCAGTAGCCAGCTGCCGAGACTGCAGCTGCCACGTATGAAAGGAGGAGCGAAGCAGAGGGAAGAGAGAAACAACCCCTCCCTGCACTGCTCTGCTTCACTCTGAACCGCTTGCACAAAGTTTGCATCAGTCTGTCAGAGTTGTAACATCATATATGAGCGTGTGCCACAGTAATAAGAAACGTATAGCACACTATTTTCTGTCAGTAACACACATTGATTGATGTTAGACGTTAAACCCCGTTCAGTCCAGTGTTTTGTCCTGAGATGGTGCGTCTCTCTCTTTCACTGGATCGTAGTGGCTTTTTCTCGCTTCAAGTTACTTAAAAAGTGAGATCAGTCTAATTGTTATTTTTGCTATGAACCATGTGAAACACTTAAAACTTACAGAAGTTATCTAGATCACTTTTGGGCTCTCTGCACCAGAGAGATGCTTCTGCAGAAACTTCACGCTCGTCTTTGGATGTTTAATAAAATAATTGTACCTGATTTGATTTCTGGTGTAAAAATAGGACAGAATGACCACAATAATTAAAGTGTAAGCGCAGTAGAAATCATTCATTGTTTCCTGGTGTTTTATGTCATTAAACTAGACCTATACAGAGCCTGAAGTTGAACATGGGACAGCCCCCATCCGCATACCTCAACGCGAAAAGCTCCGTGGAAAGACACGACGCGCTCACTGATACGCTGCTGGTCCTGTCGGTGGGCCTGGACTGGAAACACTGTGTCCATCCACGACTGCAAAACCAGGAGCGCTCCCATCACACCACACACAGAGACACATCTCAGCGATCTCCCACCGACAATGACTGCAAAAAACCGACATAAGAACAGCTCCAGCGAGAAAAGCGCAGCGCCCAGCCAAGACGATGCGTCGAAGAAAAGCCAGAAAAGCGCCAGTAATGGAGTGAGCGGCTCCGGACCCCAGGGGTCACGGTCAGGAAGCTGCCTCGGGCTTGTTGCTACCACAGTGTTTTATATCGGGTTGATAGGCGCTGCAGGCTTTGCTGCTTTTTATCTACAACAAGTGGTGGAAGAAATCCGACAGACCAGCGCCAAGCATGAGGAGAGCGCACGGCAGAGCGCAGAGCTGGGCAGTAAAATGGAGAGTGTGGTTCAACAGGTAGGTGATGCCAAACAATCAACGGGGAGTGAAATTCAGTTTTAATGTTCCCAAACTTTTTTCAGGACTTTCTAGTGAAATGAAAGTCAACTGGGAGGTGCATCCAACTGATTTTTGTTGTCATATTTGACTGTGTGTGCAATTACATAACCGTCCATACACTTGTACTTCATGTACAGCTGGGGGTTGGGGTGCATCTGCAGGAGGTAAACTGCAGATGGGTATGGTTGACTACTTTTAAAACCCCTGTTTCCACCGTGCAAGTGTCCAAGAGGTAAAAATAAAAGTTAAAGTTTTGGTGACAACGAATAATTTCTATGATATTTTCCTCTTTGTCTGGATGTTTTCTTTTGTTTGAGGACACAGTCACTCACTTGAGTTTCAAGCAGGGAAAAGGGGCACTCCCCCTTTCTGTTTGTGAAGTACACGAGTTGGCGCTAATGTCTGATGACCAGTGTCTTTCACAGGACTGAGAATGATTTGTAAATATATTTCCTTGTTCGGTGATAAGACATGTCCACAAAGTATCTGTTGGTTCTCTCTCTCTGTCCTGTTTCATTCATTCTTCCTGCATGTTTCAGCGAACTGTGTGTAACATTCAGGATGCTCAGTAGACTTGAGTTTTGTGATGACTCAGCTCTAACCAATGCAAATATTCAGTATAGGTGCTTTATGTTTGTTGTCAGTTACTTTGGGCTGGAGCTCACCTCTAAAATAATATTTATGAGAGTAATCCTGAACCACATAGAAAACTCAATTTTGATTTTCTGCACCATTTTCCCCTTGTCTGTCAGAATTCAAAACTATATAGTGTGTTATGTTTTCTTATCAAGCAGATTAATTTAAATAAAGCACAGTCCTGTGGAGGCACAACTCAAAAGTACAATAATACGCCACAATAGTACAATATTAATCTTTTCAAATACAGAAAAAGAACATTTCTAGGGTCAAAAATGAACCTAAACGCTCATCTACATGTTGTGTTTTACCCCTAAACTTTCAAATATTATATTAATTAAATTTGTAAAAGGACATTTTTATCATGAAAAAATAATATTAACATCTCCACTAAATATAACCTTTGAAAATTAAAAGGCAAACAAAAAACTGAGATGATCACAAATGTTTGTTTTGACCTTAGGTGTATGTATTTTAACAAAAATAATATTAACTCAAGCTCCACTTGCTGGCATTTAACCACATTACATGGTCTTCATCAGCAAATGGATGTAGCTCAGTAGACATAACAACTGAGGACAACTCAGTTTGCTGATGAAGACAGTGAGACGTCACTGAAAGCCCAGGAAAAGGCTTAAAGGTTTGGTTGCGCTTTTGTTATGAACTGTAAAATTGTGCTAAATAAAAATCCGTCTTTTTGTCTTCTAACATGTAAAGCAGACATTTTGGAGATTTATTTTCACTGACGCCGTATGTTTTCAGGTGGAGTCTCTAAGGAGTGTTGTGGACGGGCTGGAATCATCACTGGGCATCACACGGGTGGAGCTGGAGGGGGCCATCAGCCGCATGAAGAGGGGCGAAGTGGAGACGAGGAGGGTGGAGGAGGCCCTTCAGAAGCTCCAGAACGATCTACTCAGGGACCTCTCAGAGGGCATCAACGAGGTGAAAGAGGCTCGGGAGAGGGACTTCTCTTCTCTGGAGAAGACGGTGGAGGAGCGCCTGGCCGAGGCGAGTCAGTCCATCAAAGCCAGCATGGCGGAGTTCACCGAAGCTCAGGGCGAGGCGCAGGGCCAGCTGGCTGATCTCAAAGCCCGTCTGGGTGACATGGAAGACCCTACGCTCGTCAAACAGGAGCTCTCCGCCATCGTTGATGCTGTAGCTGAAATCAGAACGGCCAAACAGGAGGCCGATTCTACGGCTGTTTCACTCAGGGAGCAGATAGGTGCTGTGAGGGAGGAGCTCCAGACTCGCAACCAGGAGGTGGCCTCTCTGTCCCAAGAAGTCGAATCAGTGAGGTCAGTGACACAAGACACTGTCGGGAGTCTGAGGCAGTCACTGTCTGAGGTGAAGGCTGAGGTTCAGGCTATGAAGGACAAAACACTGATAGTGGAGAGCAGGGTGGAGCAGGCCGCTGAGGCTGTTAGTGATGCGGAGAAGCAGCTGAGTGAAGCAGCTGCTCAGGCCCAGAGAAAGTCAGATGAGCTTGAAGGTAGAGTTAAAGCATCAGAGGAGAGTGGAGACTCACTGTCTGCATCAGTGTCAGAAATTACCTCCAAAGTGGAATCACTGTTTGCAAAGTATGACACCCATGAAAGCACCCTGGCTGCACAGAGCCAGGCCGTGGAGAAAGCCAAAACTGGTTTGGAGCAGGGGCTGGAGGCGCTGAAAAGCAGCCTGGAGGAGCTCCAGTCCAACGTGGGCGCTCTGGGTGACGCCCAGACCGAGCTGGCGTCGAAGGACTCCAGTCTGGATCAACAGGTGGAGGACTTGGAGAAGAGGCTGGCTGCTCTGGAGGAAAGCAGCAGCGGCAGCGACACGAAGCCTGAGCAGGTGGAGAGCTTACGCAGCATGGTGGCCGGATTGGAGGAGAAAGCAGCCAAGCTGGAGGGCCACGATCAGGCCATCGCTGCTCTTCAGAGAGCGCTGCAGGAGACCACACAGACACTCGCGGGCTTATCCAAAGCACCCGGCAAGAACAAATAGAAGGGACATTTAGCTAGCAACGTGACATCAGGATACCAAAACAACAGGGATAATATCGAGTCTGTACAGGTGACCATAACTCACTTTTCCTAATTTTATGAAGAATTAGTACTCAGACTTGATGGTGCACACTTAACGTAGAGAAGAAGTGAGGAAAACTGGGTTAGGTCAGGAGAGAGGAGCAGAACTGGACTGCTGATCTGTGAATTCAAATCCACACCCATTCTGCACTGTAGTTCTATTTTCTAATGTTTTTAATTGTTTTGTTAGACTTTCTGTGCCAAGGCTGTTTTTTGAACCTCCAAACGCAATAATAAGCTCTTTGTTGGGCACTCCTTTGTTTACTCACTACATGTCGTCGTTTTTTTTACAAGAATAAAGCCTCTTGTCAACCCAAAGCTGTGACATATTATTCCTTGGTGTTAACTTCTTAGTAAAACTATGATTTGTTGTTTTGAGTTTAGCTGCCTTTCCTGTTACATCATATGTTGATTATATGGGTGGGAATGAAAATGTACGCTGCTACAGTCATGCTGAACACCAAAAAGGAATTCCATCTCCACAACATAAATCTCTAAGAAAGCAAATAATAAAGATTCTCCACCTCAGAATGACTGAATGCCACGTGCTGAACCCTGTAATCTTCTGACAGTAGTGACAAATAACTGATGATTTTCTGGGTGTTCAGTTTTGACTCTCCTCCAGGTATTCTGCAGAAATGCACTTCCTTGTGCAACGCCTGAGGCTGCTGTTGTGTGGCCACTTCCCCAGAACACTTCAAAGTTATCTGTTTTGCCTGAGGGTGCTTAGAAGCTAATAAACCCTCACAGTAATGTAGAGAGCCCAGCAGAGGCAAGGAAATACTCATCGTACATTGTTCTGGTAACAAACTGGAATTTCAGGTTCAACCTTAGTGGTAAAGGTGAGGAGCTACTATGAAGTGATGTCTGGTTAAAAAAGTAAAAACTGCTTTAAATTTTGACTATTTCTTGGCCAGGACCAGTAGTAGTGGCCATAACCCAGCCAGCTAGCTGTAGCTTCACCTTAACTGTAAAAACAAGAGAGAGGTATCTAAGTTTCAGAATTAGGATCAGTTCACACCGGTACAGCGATAAAGCAGTAATAGTAATATAGCTGAACAAGAGCCAAACAAAGGAGACAATCTTTGTCAGGAGCTCACTTAACCACAAACATGTAACAGCTTGAAATGTTGACAGACGTGCTGCCGGACTGTTCACATTCACACTTAATGAAGGGTTGGGGTTTCCTGTTTACAGATTTATGCTTCAAGGTGGTTCAGACTGTGTCAAAAAAAAGTTTCGCATTTATTTCTTTAAACCTCTTAACAGCAGTATGACAGTTGAAATGTAAAAATGTAAAAGAAGCAAAAGCCAAAGTCTCCACTTGTACGAGGTTGTGAAAGTGTGTTGCTCATGTCGGCCGGTGCATCTCTCCGATGTCAGATATATCAGCTATTTCACTAACCTGTTTAGTTGTAACACTTAAATCTCCCTCCACTGCAGTTAGATTAGTTAATGTCTGTCTAAGCTCTGCGATCTCCTGCTCTCTTTTGGTGATATCTTCTGCAAGCCTTCCTATCCGCAGAGTCAGATCTGACAGCTGAGGCTCAAACGCCCCGAAGTCCCTCTTAATAGCAGCCACCTTTGGTTTGAGGTCGCTGGCAAAGGTCACGGTTCTTATCAGGCGAGCTCTGCCGCTCTCCAGCTCCCTCAAACGCTCAGAGATCTGTTTGTCAGCGGCGGCGAGCTCAGGCATGCGCCCGCGGAGCTGCTCTATGGCCTGCGCGTTGCGTTCGGACGCAGCCCGGAGATTGGAGACCCGGTCGATGCTGCTGGCCAGCACGTCCCCAATGCGCTTGATCATGCTGCGCTCCACCTGACTGGTCTTGTCTTCCAGCTCTCCAACCTGAGTGAGCAGGGACTCCAGCTCAGACTGCAGGCCGTCCATCCTGCGCACATCTGTCCTCACTGACGCCACCTGGAGGGGGAACACGGGAAAACAGAGGCTGAGAAAACCAAAGCATCAAGCAAAAGTTTCTATTTCTTCACATCTGTCTCTCACCAAGACAAATCTGACGTACCTTGTTGGCAAAGTCTGTGGTGATGGCTGAGGTGCGTTCTTCAATCTGCCCCACGGCGTCTGTCAGTGCGTTCAGGCTGGTCTGCAGCTGAGCTCGTGTCTCAGTCAGCCCAGACGCCCACTCCTTCAGCCGGCTGACTTCCTGCTCCAAACCCTCCACCTGAGGCTGCAGAGCCCCCCGCTGACCCCCGAGTCCCTCCAGCATCTGCTGGACACTCTCACACTGAAACGGGACACACAACACAGGGAGCGATGGGTGCAGGAGAATTGGTGGAGGAGGTGAAAGTTATTTAAACATCATTATTATTATTTACAGACATCAGCTCAAAGGTTAGAGTGAGTTAAGAGGAAGTGATGCTTCAATACCCAAAAGCTTTAAATATGAGAATCAAACAAATTTTCATAAATAAGACCTGTAGACAAAAGAGGTGACTTTATTAAATAAGCTGACTGATGAAAAGTTTTTCACACACTTTTACACATACGGTAACACTCAGAGATGCATGTTCTGGGTTGTAACTAACAATTATATACATTATTGCTAACTTTCCTGACTAACTGATACATGATTTAGTCTATAAAAAAGTCTGGAAATTGTTAAAAATGCTGATAAAAAACTTCCAAATGAACAAGATAATAATGTCATCAAGTTGCTTGTTTTTCCCTAAACAGACAAAACTATGAAAATATTCAGTTTACAACGGAGGAAGATAAAGAAACACAATTCTAGCTGGAACTACAGAATATTTGGCATTTGTGCTTGATTACCATAAGTAATTTTTCTGTCAATCAGCTGATTGTTTTGCCTCCAATACAGTTACATCCACTAAGACTTGCACACATATTGTAATATACTGTATCAGTGCAAATGGCAGGCTTAAGAATAATGAGGCATTTTTTTAAATACAGCTACTGTGGAAGCCTAAAAGCATCATTTCACAGTCACTAAACCACTAAAATATATTCTTGATTGTGCAGTGCATGTTTGCCTGTTGACATTAAGCTGCTTTTACACACTGATAAACACATTTTTCATGACATTAATGCTGTAGCAGTCAGACAGGGCCGCTCCTTTTCACTGGCTGTATGAAAACAACGACATCATTCAGTGATATCATCATGAGGAGGCTGAGTTGCTTCATCTTTTTCCCACTCCTCCTCCTCCTCCTCCTCGTCTTCCTCTTTCCATGGTTCTTCCTCGTCCAGAGTGTCTAAGTCGTTTTGTCTGTCCACCCTGTTTCCTCTCAACACCATGGTGAGTTCATGGACCGCCTCTTTAACCACGGACAGCTCGTTCTTCATCTTCAGGATGCTGTTTTGAGCCTGCAGGGTGTCCAGCTCCTGCCTGATCTCGAGGATTTCGTTCAGTGCTTTCAGCATGCTGTCCTCGGTCCCAAACACCTGCAGAGTCACCTCCTCCAGCCTCTTCTCCGCCCCACTCAGATCGCCCCCCAGCCTCAGGATGGAGCGCACGGCCTCCTCCACCTGTGGCAGGTGCTCCTCACACTGCTGCACCCGGGGAATGTGCTCCTGGAGCTGAGAGCTGAGTTCGGCCTCCCTCTTGTTCAGGCCATTGATCTGCTCCTCCAGCTTGTGGATCTGCTTGGTGTTCCAGTCCAGCTGGTCCTGCGTTCGTTTGGCGTCATCCTCCTCCGTGCGCTCCAGAGCTCGGGCGTTCCTCTTGGTGCTGTCCTCGAGCTCCTCCAACCTCTCCGCCAGCGACCGGGCCCTCCGCTCCGCCTCATTCACCCGCTCGGTGGCCCCGGCGTGAGCTTCCCGTGACTCGGCCTTGAGGACGGCCAGGTCGGAGGTGATGGCCGCCAGGCGCTCCTGCCACGTTTCCGTCACGTTGAGGAAGTGGGCGTTGACCACCTGCAGGTCACGGGAGGCCGAGTTCTCGTCGGCCTGCATCGCCATGACGGCAGCGTGGAGGGTGGAGATGTCCTGCTGGAGTCTTGTCGCCAAGGAGACGGTGGAGAGCGCTTCCTGTAGGTCATCCTCAGAGGCGGCAAGCTGCAGCCGCAACACAAAACAGGAGGGCTGTTTCTGTGGGAGCTCTATGATCCTCAGTATTTATATAGAACATATACAGTAGGAAACAAAGCTCATGCATTCAGAGAGAGACTGTAAACAACACAATAATGTAGTGAAAGAGCAAACAAATAAGAATAAAGATGTAAGAAGGATGCAAGTAAAAACAATTTGTGTGTGTCTTTTCTTAACATGCAGAGGGTTTGTACATGTAATGTAAGGCAACCTCCCCATCATCAAGGTGCATATGATTATGAGCTGTGAGAGATGGATCCTACCCACTTTGCTCCATTTGGTTCATTTTTATGAGACTGAATAGGTAAAACTATCCAGAATTTCACCAGCTTTTTATGTTGCAAAAACTTAAGTATTAGTAGTTTTGTGTTCTTTCTGATCCTGTGAATCATTTCATGACCCCACAAATTTCTCTAGTGACCAAATGCGGGGTCTCCACCCCTCAGGTTGAGAGCAAGTCATTTACTCACTGAACTTGTTGCCTTCTCGCTCAAACAAATTAGAAGTGATTATCCAGATAACAGTCTACTTTTGATTCTAACTTTACAGCCAAAAAAGAAAACAACATGAAGACTTTTATGTTGCTACACAAACTTAAAGGATCATTTCATCCAGACTGCACAAAGAAAAAACAGTTTCCAGAGAGCATGTCGACATTAACCTGAATTATCCAAAGAAGATGCTGTCAGCAGTTTATATGGGGAATATTTCTTAAGTCGAAAACACCATTTATCTCCAATGTAGGAGGCAGAAATGTTAAGAGACCAGACAAATAAAACCAGAGTTTTCTACACAGCTGCCACAAGAGGGTGAGAAAGTATGTGCTCGTAATTTGGATGGATTGATCCTTTCTAAACTTCCATCCCTCAGTGAGTGCGGCTCAAGGCCTGTAACTCAAACGCACCTTTTTAGAAACTTTGAGAACTTCTTCCTCCATGTCGAACAAACTTTTAGTCTTCCCGTGTAGAGATTTGTACTTTTCTTCAATTTGAGAAAACCTCTCATTCTGCTGTAGCACCACCCTGAAAGAAAAAACACTGTGATGGAGAGATACGCACGACAAAATGGGCTATTTTTTAAGATTAATGCTAAACTGTTTACTTACCAACTCAGGCCGCCGCACGCTGCAAGCGACAATAAGCACATTATACTTCTAATGTCCAGAGTCGAGGAGGTTTTATTTGCTCCTCTGTTGTTTCCAGCCTCCGTCTTCACCTTTTGCGCTTCATCTTTGCCGTTTGCAGCTGACGTTTCAGACACTTCATCATTTTGTTTTTGAGTCTTCCTCCTCTGCTTCACCTCAGTAGGCATTTTAGCACACTGGCATGAACAGTTGGCAACTTTTACTGTGAAGGAATTCAACAGGCCGAGTAAAAATAAAGAAAGAAATAAAGACGTCTCACAGCTATTCGTTAAGTTGTGGAGTAAAATAAGACACTTGTTTTACTGATAAGTTCATAATGTAGGATGCTAAAGTCAAAACGTTTGATTAACGGCTACGCTATTAGCAATCCATACCCTGTTCCTTGGAAAAAAGCAGCCTTCGGGTGCTCTTTGAAAGCTCGTAAAAACGCCCACTCTAACTACTGGAGTGCCTTACTAAGAAACACCGCGAGTGTAATTACAACATGTACACCCATTGGTCTGATGATGCTTTATCTTTCGCCTCAAGCCACAAAAACGGTTTTCAACCAAATTTCCAAAACTCTTCAGTCAGTATATCTATTGTATCGTTTGAAACAGTTACAGTGGAGATAATCATAGTTCCGACGGCGAAGGAAGCACCGCAAACGCCTCAGCCAGCCACGTAGGCGGCTGCCAGCATTCGGCCTGAATTTGGCCATGTTCACTTTAATGAGGTCTGGAGGTATAACGGTACCAATTAATCGATTAATTGATTGGGCAATGGACAGGAAGTTTATGCGCGAACAATCTTTGATTATAGTTTAATTATTAAGGCAATTTATCAAATAAAATATATCATACTTTCTGTGGTTTCAGCTTCTATAATGTGAGGATTTGCTGCTTGTTTCTGTTTTATACAATTGTAAATTGAATATTTTGGGGCTTTTGGAAACAAGACATTTGAACATTTTGACTTGGAAATTGTGATAGGAATTTTCTGGCGTTTTATTAACTAATAATAAATGTAAAAATAAAAAAAAATACTGTGAGATCTCTTAAAGTGACAGGGGACACAGAGACAAACATTTCTGTGCAGTGTAGGCCTGACGTTTAAACAAATAATTAAGAGACAGAGGAGTTTAGGCACAAGCCATTTATTTTGGCATGTTTCCAAAAATCTTACATTTTGAGTGTCAAAAATTGTCAAAATTTGATTATCAGTAGCTTTCTATAAATGGTAACTCAAAGCCCTGTATACAACATTGTATGTAGCAGTTCATAGCCTACTATACATTTATTATAGAACAAGTCTGTTATGCCAGTATTATTTAAATAAATGGGAGGCTGTATGCTATCTTGGGTGTGTCAGCGTGTTCTAATAACTACTGGGGCCATGCAAATCGCACAAGCTGCTATTCTTTTGTGTAACATTATCATTATTCAACAGCAGAAGACACAAACAATCAAGACAATCAAAACAGGTCTAACATGGACGCATCGTCAACTGAAAGGCATAAGGTTCAATTGCAATGCAATACAGTACATTCAAGCAAAAGCTGCCACGTGCAATTTCTAACAAATCATGTGCAAAAACGTTACTACATGACTCCACAATATTGCAATATTAGGACGTATGATTTAGAGATCTTTGGACTAAGGCATATAGTGATGGATTTAACAAATATTTGGTCATCGGAGGATGTGTAACTCTTTTAGTGTTTCATATTTAACAGGTCAAATCAAACTCCTGAGAAGCATAAACAGTACAGAAATTGCTCAGTAAGATAATCATCCTGTTCCCAATCTGGGCTTCAAAAACATCAGTCCCTTTACTCATAAGCAAACTTTAGATAAATGCTAAAGCGCAAGCTGCAGTTTTTGAATACCAAAGCCATAGATGGATATCAAGCTGCTTTTCTATTGCTTTTAAATGTTAAATCCAAAAATCACACCATAGCACCACCTGTCGCACTATGTGTCTCTTCACCAACTCTGTTACATTTGACGTAATTAAAGATATCACTCAGACCTTGGCAGTATGTTACAGCAACAAAAAATTTACTCTGAAGGCTTAAAGGGCTTGTTTACATTCATTTTTCTTAAGTGGACATGTGCTGCTGAACAATGGGACCTGAAAGCTACAGAAAAGTCCCACTGCATCAGGAAATTCCAGCCTTCAAGACTAAGTGTTTGCCTTTATGTAATATATACCAAAGGGGACAACCTAACAGACATCTAAACACAGCTTTTAACAAAATTCAAAACAACTGGTTTGAGAAAGAAATATGACTTTGAGTTTTTACCTTAAAGAAATAGTTCTGGGTAATAGACTTTTTTTGTTTCTTGTCAACTGACTCTCATATCTGTTCCTTAAATATGAAGCTACAGAATGCAGCCAGTTAGCATAGCTCAGCATAAATACTAGAAACAGGGGGGAAACAGCTAACCTCCACCTACCAACACCTCTAAAGCTCATTAATTAAAATGCACACATACCAGAGTGGAATGAGCGCATTTCCCAAAACATTAAACTACTCGTTAAACTTTTCTAGCTGCTTAGGCTCCATGTCATTTTGTCCTTTTGTACTGTGAATGCATGAACTTACAATAATAAGAAAAACATAGCTTTTTGCAGGTTAATGAAGCTTGTGTGCTGACTAGGCCAATATCAATTTACATAACTGATATCATCTTCAATTAAGAAATATATATGGCTGGTCCCCCAAGGCCTCGTTATCAGCTTTTGGTCCTGACTGTGGAAGAGCAAACATAAGTGCACTTTGGGGACAGAAAGGACACTTTCAAACCTGTGGGAATGTGCAAGACTTAAACGAAAAAGGTGCATGTGATGAGTGAGGGTGTGTTAACTAAATTTAGTATTTTAATCTGAATTGTCTCCGCTGCTTCGGTTCTGACCTTTTTCACTAAAGGAATCAAAAAGAAAATCCCTCCTTCATAACACCAGGAACCCTCTCAGACTGCTACATACAGTTTTTCTAAATATTTAAACCCAAAGACCGCAAAGCAAACTAAGTAATATACTGTAAACTAAATATTCTTCATGACTGTACTATACACAGTAATCTCCCTTCAAGATGCCTGCAGAGGAACAAATATTGTGCTTCGGTCATCTTGATTCAGCTTTATATATACATAATCTAATAAAAAACTAGATGTAGATGTATACAGGGTCATGTGGGAGTAAATTTCGATGCGTCACAGAGCAGATTTGCTCAGAGCACTGAATGATCCCTTTCTCTCCCCAGATAAGGAACCACCACTCACTGGGAGAATGATCTAACTCTGGTAATCAGAGGAGTACAGATGCTGAATCCAAGAAGAGACGCACCACGACTCAGGAACTGTAGTGATCCTGAAAAAAAAACAAAACATACATCATTAGAATTTGAATTTATGTTTGTCAGATGATATGCTTATATGATCCTGATTCAAATGCTGTGCGTCTGACTGACCTGAATTGAGCTAACTACGCCACTGGCCATGACGGAGAGTTTTCCCGCAACAGAGCGTACTCCCAGTTTGAGCTGCGACATGTCGGGAGCGCTGGGCAGCACGTTGGTCAGACGGTACGAACTTGCTATGTACACAAGACAAAGAAAAAACAGACACATATTACTCCATTTTGTCTTTAGGTAATTACACACACAGGCATTTAAAGTGATGGTGCAGTGGTCTCTCACCAGTTTGCTTCTTTGGATCATCAAAAAGGTCAGCTGAACTTATAGAGGCGCTGCCAGCAAATCTTTCCAGTCGTGTCTTGGCTTCGTACTAAAGACCAGAAATACAGACAATTTTTTTTTATGTTTCCACCAGTAGCTCATCCAAACCTAGCTCATAATATCAACGAGAGGTCTTCACAGGTTCACTCGGCTCTGAGCAACCAAGGAACCAAGACCCAGTCGGTAAAGTTATACTCAAGTCTAATCAGGTTTTGTCTTTGGGTGTTTAAGTTAATATGTGTGATACCTGAGTCATAAATACAGCAGATACATATATATTTTAGGAAATCTTAGTGTGTGAAAAATGTTGCTATTTAATGACAATTATATTTTAGAATTTGATTCACAGATATTAAATTGGTTAGAAAATTATTATTATATGTTATGCAGCTAAAAATAAGACTTTCAATTAGTCTTTCAACCATTAGTCTTTCATGCACATGAAGAAATCATTTTTACATTAGTGTCAATGACTTTAGATTTATTCTTAGGATTTCATTATTACATTGCAGCTTCTTAACTGATGTTACATCAAGCTGCTGCATTGACTAATAATCCTCATATCCCCTTTGGATTGGGTCACTGTTTTTTCCACAGGTCTGTTTCAGACATTTTCTACCTGTGAGGACTTCTAATACTAACAACTGCAAACACTCACAAGTACTTTCTTAAAGGTTTAGTCTTTTTTTGACTGACTATGGCTCCCAGCACAAGAAAAAAAACACACAGTATGCAGGTCCACTCGGTAATCATGCACAACACAATATGTATAATTAGATGAGTGTGTGTACCTCAGAGTTGTCTTGTTTCCCAAAGTACATTTCAGAGGAGATGGCCTTGACCTCATCTCCAAACTTTTTCCTAGCTTCTCCTGTGTCTGACACTGGTACTGGTTCTGGTTTCCTCCTGGATGTGGGCCTGATGACAGATAACAATTATATTCTGAACAACCTAAACATGAACTCACATCCTCATATTCTCAAAAACCTACTTAGATTAAACTCATCTGTCCTCATGTTTACTCTCTAACATACAGTACATACACAAGGGACATGCAGTGTGAGAGTCTAAACATATCATTATGTCTATTCTTATTTCAGCCATCATTCAAAAAGAACCTTGACATGTGGTACTAGAAAAACAAACATGGTTTTCTTCATGTCACATTACCCCACTTCAATACTTGAGACAAGCTTCATCACATACAAACCACTTTGTTTTGAATCAGTGAACCAGAGAATTTAGAAAAAAACTATTGTGTGATTATAGTATGGTTCCAATGAAAGTGGATAAGCAGCAGCAGCAGGTTGTGCAGACGTCTCAGTGGTGTAAGTGTACATAAGTCATAAGACGCCGTCTACCTGTCGTCAAGTGAAGATATGGTGGAGGACAAGTAGAAGTCCGGCTCTGGTTTCTTGCTCTCCTTCATCCAGCCTCCTCCGTCGCCTCCATCGCCCGCCCACCGTGAGGAGAAATTATCAGACGGCTCTGTCTGATCCTCAAACCGAGACAGGACCCTGAGGAAAGAACATGTCATGTCAGTCAAACTGTCGTCATCAACAGCTGGAGAAAAGGCAGATCTTCTGTCCTCAACCGACCTAGAGGTGAAGGACCCTTCATCATTGTCTTCCTCAGTGAACCGCCGTCCTTTGTTGGTCTTCGCCCCCAGTGGACTCTCCTGCTCAATGATGTGCATGTCCGATGTCACTGAGTGAGAAACTCCACTACAGAGAGGAGCAGAGACAGAGGCGATCACGTGAGCAACAAAGTCTTTAATCAGTTACAGGATCATTAGTATTTGTCTCTTCATCATCGTCATCATCATCATCATCATCGTCATCGTACCTCCTAATGCCTAAACCCATGCCCAGTCTCTCAGCTTGCTCCTTCTTCTTCCCCTCTAATCCCTTCAGCTTCTGCTCCTCCATTTTCCTCTGCTGCTCAAGGTCTTTATAGGCCAGTCGCAAGGATGGAGCGCTGAGAGGAGGAAGAAGGCACATGAGGTTAAAAATGAAAAAAAAAAAGAAAAAACAGCAGGGGAGCGCAGCAGTGGGATCATATAATGACTAAGCAGAAAACTGAAACCTGACCTCTGACCTTCTCACAGAGGACCACATAGAGGGTAAAAACACGTAAAAAATAACAAAGTAAAGACACGCACATGGAGTTCTCATGTTGAACACTCTTCTTGGCGCTCACAGCGCTGACTTCTTTCTCTCTTAGCTTGTCGGCAGCTTGAGCCTTCTTCTCCAGCTCTGAGAAACTCTGGCTGCTGACCTTCTGAGCGCCCAGGCCGCCCTTCTTAGAGGCCAACTGCAAGAGGACACATTTCACGAAACAGACTGTGAATGCAAATCTATATTAATAAGTTCTGTCGAATCACAAATACGCAGCGATACAGTAAATCTTCTTTCAAAATACAACTTTGTACGTACTGTTTTCTTGGCAGCAGTGGGCTTCTTCTTGAGGAGAGAGGACGGCTCTGGAAAGATTGGAGGACAGAAAAGTTCAATCTCCTCCAATTAAGCAACAACTCAGATACAAAAACAAGGTCTTAAGTAAATGGGAGTAGCCTAAGTATGAAGAATATAAACCCACCTAGATTTGTTTTTGGAGAAACACTCAGCATTTCCACACTTGGACCCTCCTCTGGATTACCTGAAAAGGTTTAATGTATATATGAGAAAGCACATAAATGGTGTTGGGATAAATACAACTAGCTACACTGTTCAGGAGAAACAGTGAATACCATTTTTGTCCTCCTCTTTTTCTGTGGTCTCTGATGTGGAGGAGCTGAGACTCATTTTGGCCATGTTCAAATTTTCAGGAACAGCCTGGACATTAAACAAACACAGACGGTGAAATGGCCGATCCCCAGTCACCATGTGGGTATCCAACAAGTAGATACATGGATAGATGGAAGCTCACTCCTTTACCTGTGTATGCAGACTGAAGAAATCCACCTGCTTGTCCTCTGGTGATGTTGGAGAGAGAGGAGCCTGACTGTCGAGCCACAACTGTGAGAGGATGAGTAAATCTGATTTAACTATCTGTGCATTCACTCACAGATATGTTTTTAGGAGTGTGTGATAAGCAGATAGGTTCTACACAGGAAGCCAACTCAGCTCTGGCTTTCTTTCAAAGGTTTATCTTTATTTTACCTCAGTCCCATGTCGTCTGGTGGCTTGTGTGGCTAAATTCTTTATCTTCTCTCTGTACAGCTGAGCGGCTCGGCTGTTGTACTTGGCATTGGCAGCGCTGGTTGTGCACCCATGTTGATTGAAAAAGGCAATCTGCCACGGGAAGGTCAAAACAAAGACAGGAAAGCAAACAGGGGTCATCAAGTTTAATCACGAGTGTGTCATGCAATGCTGGGATCACCATCTGCTGATAACGTGCTGATATTTTGCCCTCACCGCACTGGCGTTGCCTCCCACTTGCATACATCTTAGCTGGTACCAAGACCAATTAAAATCCAGCTCAGTGGACCTGTGTAACACAACAAGGTCAGGGTTTGAAGAATATGTGATTCAGACGTCAAGAACATCTCCCCCTTCCATTTTACTCATTTCTGGATTTTTATTTGTAGTGCACCCATGCATTTTCAATTAAGAAACATTCAAATGTCAGACAAACAAAGTGCTGAAAAATGAATCAGCGTTTTGTGTCTTTATACCTAGATTCTTTTAGTTCATTATATTCATGCTATATCATCGTCTATAGATTGTGCAAAATGCTGTAGAGTTTACTTCTGAATCATTGTATCCATGTAGTAACTTTAAGTCTCTCAGGCCAGCAAAGTCTTTACTAGATATTCCCAGAGTCCAGTAACTGGTGATATTTTGCTTTTTGTTGATGTCATTTCTGTTTTTAATTTTCTTCCTCGTGTGTTTATTTCTATTATGCGTGTTTTACATTTACTAAATGTATGCTAAATGCGTTTTTGTTTTGTTTTGAAACGTGCTTTATTAATAAGTCCTCCTGACTTACCTAATAAAGCTCAGGTGCACCCCCAGAGACCTGTGAGTCCCCGAGCAGTCTATACACAGGAATACACCATAGGTGATGCTGGCCCAGCTGGGGTTTTTAGCTGCACAGTCAAAGCAAACCTAGAGGAAAGGCGACAAAGAAGGGACATTATGGCGAACTTTTATCACAAAATTTAAACAGGGCGATTGACATTTGAATGTCTATGTTGTAACTCTCTCCTAGTTCAATACCATAAGCTTAAAATCAATAAACGAGACGTGGAAGCAAACTGTGTGACCATGACTGTAAGAAATGCATGTTGCCAACAGAAGTAGCTGCTGATTCAAACAGCTGTTGTTGAACTGGGTTGAATTTCGCAGCTATTAACTGTTACTGGCACAACAGCGAGCACAATGTCTTTGAGATTATCATTCAGGATGTCTGAACAACTGGACTTAAGGAAAACTAAATCTGAGACTAAACAAACGCGGCTATTGTCAGCTGTCAAAATGCAGCTAGCTAGGCTGGCAACAACGTGGCTAACGTTACGTGTGAACAGAGTTTACAAGTTTTCTCGCAGTTTATTCTCCAGGAAATGTCACCAGGGCACATTTAAGGCTTTTCAAATAAAAACCCCACCTATCGTCGACAAACATTTTATCGGACAAATGTTAAATTAAGCTGGTAAGTTGTCGCTAGCCTCAACGCTTGTCAAAGTGCGACGTGTCAGGTATTTTAGTTCAGCTGACTTCCTTGTTAAAGAGAGCAGACCGTCTGCCGTTAATAAAACTCTCACCTTATTCGTTGGAATGGAGCGCAGTCGCTTAAAAATAGCAGAAATATCCTGTTTGCTGGGCTCTGACATTGTTCTGCCTGTTGGTAATACCTGGCGGTGACAGAAGTAACGTTAGCATGAAAAACAGCGCTGTGTTTTTGCTCAATAATAACCGAATACGACACGTCAGTAGGAGAACATCATGCTCTGCATCTGATTGGATGAAAATGACCCGTGGTTGTGTTATTGTAGCAAGGGCTTCTGGGTAATGTAGTTTACATCAACATCTATAGCTCCAGGTGAGTTTTAACAATGGGGAAAAGTATTTTGATGCTTTACAGGATATCATTTGAGTATTTCAGAAGTAAAAATACTTAAGTGAGGAATGGCCACGTATTTATTTACATTTAGTATATAAATTTGGTTACTGTTGGATCTAATCTAGACATATAGGATTAGCCTACATCTGTCTTATCTCACTCACATATACAATTATTGTCATTTGAATGAGAATATTTTTTAAAATCTTATAAATATATTGCTAATCTGCAATGCACATCCCTTTAAAATACATCAAACTTACAATGATAGAATAAAAGCACAATAAAACAAGCATCTGATCATTCATGACTGAGCCCTCTTTAGAAACTGTTTCATTGGGTGCTTTATTCTTTGTATTGTTTTTTTTTACATGTATGTGTTTAATTTTGAGCAAATATAAAGCAAAATGAAGTATTTTTAAAAACGTTATGCATAAGTAAAATATTCACCTCAAAAATGTGCTGTATAGAAGTATTACGTTATACAAAATTCAACCATTTGAACTGTGCTATAGATTTGCTACACTGTACAACTGAGTCACTAACAGTATTAGTATAATTAAAGGTACTCTAAACCTTTTAAGGATAGATCGAGTTACTAACTTGAAGTAAAAAGTGGAGGTAAACAAAAGAATTTTCAATACACAAGACAAATACAAAATATATTTTCCAATAAATTCATTTATTATGTTGTGGGACAACATTTACAAACCTTACTGTGCAAGTACAGCTGTTGCTGTGTTCTAACAACAGCATGCCCTGAAAACATGGCAGAACATCTCCTTTCTCACTATTATTAAAGACAAGAATCATCCTCCTCTCGTGCTGCAGTTGAAGGCATTAAAATAGCATTTTTCAGTGATTTCATCGATACATTAGGCAGTTAATGAATTTAGAAAAGCCCGCAGGTCAGCTCTGCAAAAATGCAAGTTGACAAAATATTTGATGATCAAAACATGTGTTTAGATTATGAAATCAGTTTTATCCATTCATGTCATAGCTCCTAAGAGAAAATCAACAATTATTCACATGGTATTTGTCGATTAGCTCAATGAGTATGGCCCTCTATGAAGGGGAAAAGAATCATATTTACAAATATAACAAAATAACAGATTCAAGGGATAGTTTTTCATTAAACATTCAATTAATGTACAAACTGATTCTCAGTCACAGCATCCTAACAAGAGTAGAACAAAAGCACTTGTGGCATCATAAATTAACAATCATCACTTTCTAATGACACATCATCTGATCTTGATGCTTAAATTTGTTCTAATATGTTTAATCCAGGCTATTTACATGCATGTATGCAATACCAGACGTGGCTGTGATTTTATTGCTATGACTTGTAATATATTTCCAAAAACCAAAACACTAAAATATTCTCCCATAACTTTATATTTAACAGGAAGTGAGAGAACTAAAACATGGGAGATTCAAGTGAGGAAAATCTTTCAGTGTTGCATGAAAAAAACCCATGTATCACTATAGTCTGCAACAGAAAGGAGAGACATTTGTGTGAAAGGCTTGAGGACAGTTGTTCAAGGTGTTAAATGGGTCAGTGGTTGCAGAAACCCAACATCAGCAAAAGTGAACAATCAATAGGTGAAGAAATACAATCAGTGAATATACATTCATTTGCAGTGACTAGATGAAACCTACCCACTGTGAGCTAAATGAAGACTACGTCAGGATAAGGCTCTAATGGTCTTTATCATTCCTTATAAAATACCCACAACAGTTTAAGAACTGAATGGAAAAACAACACCCTGAAAGGAATGACAGAACAATGTAAGCATAAGTTTAAAATCAAGTTAAATCTGACACAATAATCTCAATATCAGGGCTTTTTTTTTTTGTCCAGAAGATGAAACGTTTATTAAACATTTATGGACTGAACTCTAACAGGCAGAGATGGTGAATTATGGTTGTAAAAAGGGTAATCTCCCTTAATGTATCCATAGTGGCTTTGCATATTAAGGCTGCATGGCTAAAATTGCGAGACGATTTGTCAGACTGTCATCCCAGTGTTTCTCTGTTTAAACAATATATAAATTCACACATAAAGTTCAATGAGTCTTGGCTAATATATATACTTGGATACCTATTATTTTGTAACAGCATAAATGGGACGTAACATATTTTACACTGACAGCAATTTCTCTCTGTGACCTTCCTTGCCTGGAATTATCTGGAAACTTGTGGTTAATCTCCACCTTTGTACTTAGGTTCTACGAGGGTCAAAGCAACAATATCTCAAGTGGTCCTTTAATGATCTGTAACCTCTCCTCTCCGTCCGTCCCCCCACTCCAGTCCAGTCTTCACCAACCAGGAGAAAATAAGGCTGAGCCTCCTCTTTTTCCAGCTGCACTGCCATTTCTCTATAAAGCACTTTCTTCTTTCTTCACATTTATTTCATCTGTGGTAATTCATTACTGGATGTCTTCCACATAGTTAGCAGGATAGAGGCCTGTTTGTCCGCCCTTGAGCCGGCCTTTGCACCAACCCTGATCATCTTCCTCTCCGATTTTAGTAAATTCGTCACCTGAAAAAGCAAAAAGAGGTGGATTAATACAAAATACTTGACAGGATTGTGAGAAGTTTTGCTCTGAATGAGTCAGTCCATTCCTGCTACGTACCCGCTTTGAAGCTCAGCTCATCCTGCTCCTGCCCTTCATAGTCGTACAGGGCTCTGACAGGCACAGATACGACTGGAGTAGCCGGCTCGTCCTCGAACGGATTCCCGTCACCGTTGGCGGAGAACGGGTTTCCACCTGTGTCTTCATCTGACCAGTCTGGAGTCTTCTCCGTGCTGCTTGCGCTGGGTAGAAAGACAAAACAGCCAATTAGAAATTGTATTTTCACGTATAATCACAGGGCCTCATATGACAGGACAGTCCAGCATGCCAGGTGTAAGCAGGAACAAAAGTTCAAAGTTAGAGAAGCGAGAAAAAAAAAAAAAAAAAAAAAAAAAAACACCAAGTACAGTCAAAACACACAAAAAGCCCAAAATGCATCTCCAGCTCCACAGACAGTTTTGTGATTTATCCTGCAAACAACCTACTATCAGCTCTAAATAAGTAGAAAACATGCTTTTGTATGGCAACAATGCTACAAGGCAAAGCGTTTGTCTCAGGCAACAAGATAAATGATTTAAAAGTTGCCTCGATGCCGCTTTAAGATCAAGAGCTGAAAGTGAAAGTGTACACGATGCTGAGGCATGGCAATGCAACAAAACAACATGACAACATATCAAAAAGGGCAAGTGGAAACAAAATACAGCAACAAGCGAGACAAAATCATGTTTGTGAATGCATGATTGGAGTTTAACCTCAGCGGCCAACAGAGGGAGCCACCTAAACACCACAGAGAACTCAGCCTTCATAGAGACAAAGTTGAAAAAGTAAATGCACATCAGCACACACACATTAATGAGTTACAGTCAGACCTGTGCACAGCTTCAAATCTAGTTCTGACACTGGTTTATTTACTTACTGGATTCTTATTTTAGTTGATTGACTTTAAAATTAAGGAGGATGATCTTTTCCTCATAGGTTGGATTCATTTATTTGCATCTTAATTGTTCCATTATGAATTTGTATCTGTATGTATGCTTCTTTTGATGTTGTAAAACATGTTGTAAAACATTGTCAGTATTAACAACCAGTCTATATATAAATGTGTTAAAATATTCAGATCTGACTGTAAAACAGAAACATACTGGAGTTCCCACAGCAGAGACATGCGCCCCCATGCGCATGACATGAAATGTTCTGCGAGACATGGCACTGTTAGGAGTGAAGGACAGACACACTGGCTTTGTGTGCAATGCCATTTCAGTGACCATGCAGAGCAACACGACAACCTGCCACCTGAGGGAGGAGAGAGGGATACGAGGAAGAAGGGAGCAAAGTAAATAAGGTAACGTAATGACAGGAGACGAGGAACGAACGCCGATCCACGGAGAAAAGATAGAAAGAAGAAAAGGTGGGAGGGCTGCGGGTGGGGCGGAGTGTTTTTTCCTGTTCACCAACGTTTTTATTTCGTCTTTATTCACACTGATGTGGTTGACTGTGGTCTGCTGCTCCACGGCCATGTCCTCTTCCTCATCTTCGTCATCCTCAAAGGGGTTCGAGCCCACTGGCGCTGTTTTAGTGGGCACAGTCAAGCTGACAACAACATGGGACACAGTGAGAGATGGGTTGACATGAAACACACATATATATATACACACATGTGACATACAGTACATGACCTGTGGACAACGAGCACAGAGATCCCAAAGAAGCATTTTCGACTGCACCTGCTCCATTTGATATTATTATGATATTAAACAGGAACACACAGTGATACAACATATATATATGAAATGCTGACAGAGCACATGAGCTGAAATGTTTTATTAACCTCTCCCCTGAGCGACTCCCCAGTCATATTTGTCTGTTCAACTGCTCTAATGTAGCTGCAAACATTAGCATACCAACAGTAGTTAGCATGCTATGCTAACTACTTTGCATGGTATGCTAATGTGGTGGAGTGTACAACATCTGTATCAGAACAGGCCACTCCACCTCTGTTCTAGCTGCTTGTTTATACATGTGTATGTTTATGCTGTATGTATATATGTGTTCTAGAACATAAATATATTACAAATATATATATTTACGGATTGGATTGCACAATATTATAAATATTGTTTTGATCTTGCTTTGTAACCAGGGCTGTTGCACTGGATTTGATTTTAACTCAGTTTTTTTAGCACAACAGTAAGTGTGCAGCCAAGCAAATATTTAAGATCCTTTCACGGAGTTCAACATGAAGAATTCAGATGGAGCGTTTAGGAGCTTTCAACCGACTAATGGAGCTAATGTAAACTTTATTTGTTTGCTACAAGAGCTGATAAAATCTGCAAGCAATAGCCTAGAAATGAGAACCATGCTTTTGTCTGCCTCTGTCTGAGTGCCGTCACTGTAAGAAAAGAAAGCCTGACAGGCATAGCAACAGTAAGGTGGGGGCAGGACACAGTGAACAGTTAATTGTGGGGATAGATGAGCCAGTAATTACTGTACTTCGATGTAATAATAATAATAATAAGAATGATTAGCATCAACAAGGTATTACCATCAGTGGACAAAACAACAGCTTTAGACTAAACACAGACAGAAAAGACACCATGACAACAATTTTTGCATCCTGAATGTTTCCGCTAAAACCCACAGTCTTTGCACCTCATGATAAATACAAAGTTAAAAAAAAAACATTAAGAGGACGCTTCCTGACTGACACATCAGACACTTTGTCAGCTCTGAGTTGTGTAGGTGCAAAATATTTCAGAAAAAAGTCACCCGAGGGCAGTTTGCTTCCTACTATTGTGATTTTCCACATCAAGGAACAAAATTTGCACCAGACCCGTATCAGAGGAAACACAAAGTTTCTACTCCCTGTTTACAGGATTATTGGACCATGACCAGCAGTAGCTATCAGTTGGCCCTCGAGAGTGTGAAGCAGAGAAATGTGAACGCCTTTGTTTGAACAGTCATGCCATGCTCTCTGAGTTGAGCCTGAGGAGTTATTACACCAAACACTGCTTTAGTAGGAGTCTGGCACAATGTAACTTTGGTTGGTTTCAGTCAACAAACAAACTTGACCTTATGACTAAAATCTAAGCAGACAAAGAGTTGTGCTACTGTCTTACTGTGGGTGTTAAAACCATGTTGATTCAAGCTCACACTTTGAATGAGGGGAACCCCAAAAGGGGCAAAGATAAGTTGATAAGAGGGAGGGCTTCCTTTCTGATGCTGAAAAACAAACTACAATCAAGATAAGTCATCAACCTTCACTGTGGAATCTTTTTTTTTTTTTTACTTTAAGTCGGAGCTCTGTGACTGCAAAAATGAAGACATTTGAATCCAAATGACTCACATTCACCCTCTCCACTACCACGCACATACACACACTATTCACGGCAAAAGATGTAGGAAATGACAGGAAGACAATGTGCTGTGTAAATGCTGGTTGGGGGGAGCAGCATAGCATTCAACTTTTCCAAGTTCAGAGGTCAAATGCTTTCCGTGCCTGACATTCCCTTTGTTGACTCCTCTACACACTCCTCACTCATGCATACACACCACTTCCTACTGAGAGCAGACAGCAGGTGTTTGCACATTAAATTAAAGGAAACCTCATTACAAAAGCTACAAAGGAATGTGAGGAGTTAAAGCCAAGTGTTTTCACAAACTGCACACACACAGGCAAGTGCACTTAATTCCTAATAAATACATCACAACAAATACAAGAAACTTTCCAAGTTCATCTCTGTGCAGTGACTGTTTGATGTGTATTTTGCCATGATGATGATTGCATTAAAGGTTTTTATGTTAATCATCTGTTTGTTGCCGTTTCCATGAAATCACTGTTATGTCCTTAGTACTGTTGCCATGACACCAAAGGCAAATCTTCTATCCGGGGACAAATAACTTCCTATCTTATCCCGGCTTAGAAAGATTACATCATGTTATTAAAAACCGCCAATCAAACATGAAGTGGCTCTAAATCTTGTAGAGACATTTAATGCCATTAAATGTAATTAAATCAAGGTTAAATCAATGATCATAAATCCTGTATTCAAGATCAATACTGGAAGACAACCAACAGCGTGACTTACTCTTTTTTTGTGCAGGTGTTTCTGACTCAAACAACACTAACCCAGCCTTCTTTTAACTTTCCAGTACCAATATTAAAGTTACAAACGTCTTGGTGTGTGTGTGTGAGACTAATATTTCCACATTACTTTTGGCGCCCTTTCAGCTATGTACCAGCAGACTCCGGTCTCTTGGGAATGACTTCTTTCCCAGCACACTGTAACAAAATGTTTACCGTTGCCGTGGAAACGGCCGTACAACTCGACGTCACTCCCGGAGCTTCCCTTATGCAACGTTTTACAGGCATTCCTCAGGAGGAGTGCGCTGTGTGCCATGGATTATCTCCAATGTGGCAAGCTTTGGATGGAGTGTGTGAGTGTGTTACGAACAGATGCTCAGTTTCCTGTGTGTTTGCTAAGAGACAGAAAAAGTGAGTCAGCGAGCGATCAGATATCTACCTGCTGCTTGTCTTGGCAGGCTGGACAGGCTGGTCTGACCCAGTTTGACTGATGCCCGTCAGCGTGACGCCCTCCGACGGCTTCTTCTTTTCTCGTCTGCTGAGGGTTCGGTTCAGATCTATCGACCAGTCCTGGTAGACACACACACACACACACACAGACACATTATTGTCAGATATTGCACCTACGACTGTGCCAGCTGAGCCGCTGAGTTTGGTTCAAAACATGCCGTCATAGCTGGTAGAAGGCGAACATCTCACAGACATGTGCACAGCAATATACACACACTTCAACTCCAGCAACCAGTGAAAACATTTCTCAGGCTGTGACACCGACTCTGGATTTTGAAACTGTACATGCATGTGTGTTTATACAGTGCAGCAGTCCAGTGTAAGCCTGATAAAATGAGAGATACAACCCTGTGCATTATCCATCCACTGTTGAAAGAGACACAGCAAGGAATCTCCCCTCCACCAGAGGCTAACCAGGGAGAGTGGAGCAAAAGAGATGTAAAAACCATGTTTTCTGTTAATGACAATAGTTATAAATGTTGTTAAAAATCTATGTTTCCCAGACATGATTGGTATCATTCCTGTACTTTTATACTGGTGACACAGACCTACATTCACATGGTTTTATAAACTTCTCCAGTATCTCTCAGAACATGGCAGCATGATTTCAGTCTTGTGTTTGAGACCCATATTAAAGCAGACAGCAGTTGTGATGCCCCTTTTAAATTATATATAAGTGTAAGAGTGACCTCCAAACTTTCCAAAGTGTTTGTCTGACCCCTCCGATTTATCAGACCTCTCAAACTTTTAAAGATCAAAGTTGTTCTGGTCTGGCTGATGACCTCTGAGACACCATGACACATCACGAGCTGTCCATGTGACCCACTGCAGGGGTCACATGGACAGCAATAATGACTGAGGAGGTCCACAGAGGGTCAAGGTTGGGATTCGAAGAAGAACAGAGCCAGAGCTGTGTTAACAGTGGTACAGAGTAATTCTGGGAATTCTGATATCCAGGAAAAACAATGTAAACATCCCATAAGTAATAGAAATTATGTCATCATTATAAATCTTTGGGACTTGAGCACAAGACAGAAACACAACCACCTCAAACACACACAAATGGAAGGAGGAAGAAGTGAGAGTGTCATTGTTAAAAAAGGACCCCTCCCTCCCCATGGCTGCTATGACAGAACAGCCCTCCCATGCAGAACTCACTACAATGGACCTTCTCTTAAAGGAGCGAGGATGGGACCAGTCCAAATTCTGTCAGACATGGGGAGAGGGAAGCAGGTGTTCAACAGAGTTAATGCGAACGACAAAGTCTAATCCTAAAACTTCCAACATGGAAGTGGGCCTTCTCAGCTGCGAAATGTTAGTTTGTGAATGTAGCAATGAACTAAAGCAGCCAATTACTTGGGGATTGCTGGCTTCTGTAAACAGCCACATGAACAAAACAGCCAGTAGCTTTCAGAATTAATTCAGATATTAGCATGCAGTGTTGTTTATAAGATTAAGTCTATTAGTTTCTTGTGGGTATTTTCACTGTTGAAGCTGCTGACAGGTTATGTCTGTGTGAGAAGATTTAATCCCCTCTATAAAAAAAAAAGACTCCTGAAAACAAAGCAGTACTCAAAAAGAAAAACACCCTTTGCCTGCAGGAACACTCAACAGTGCTATAAATTGTAGCATAACAAGCACATGCAGCTTTTCTTTGCCTTGCCTTCGTTTTTCTTATTTCACCTCCTGCCAAGAAGATTACATAAACTACATCCCTCTGACTGTCACTTTGACAGCTGAGGGTAGATTTAGGTCCACCCCTGCTTCCCAAACAGCACACTTCAATGATAAAAAATGACATTAGGCTATAACTCCTGATGATTGTTTTTTTCTTAGACATTTCATACTCCATTTCTCTCGTCCTCCTGACTTGTGGTTCTCACAGTTGGGCCTCAGAGAGCACCACAGTCTTTAAGAGGACATGCTAGGCATCTCTGGATAGATGAGAACTTCAATTCATTCCTAAGTACCCTTCTAAATAATATATAAGGACTATTACTACTACATGTATTCATCTTATGCAGTCACCAACAACAATAATTCTCCCTTAAGAGCTTCTGCGACCTAATGTAAGTCTTTTTATGGGTTTATGACATAAAAATGTTTTGGGAACCTCTTGAGAGCTCTTCTCTATAAGATCCTTCTTTATCCCTCCTTCTCTTTTTAAACTCCTTCATTAATCTAGGTTGTGTTACCTCAAACTGGGGCCAGTTCATTGGCATGCCGGGGCCGTGATTGGACCGGAACCATTTCAGGTCCTCTTCAGCATCAGTAGCAGAGATTGTGTCCTCCAGCGTGTGGTAGATTGTCTGGAATCTGTGGTGACAACACAGAACAGGAAGTACATTATTAATTATTAAAAACATTAGTAATTAATTTAATCCTTGACAGACATGTTTTTTTTGGGATGTCATATGTCTGACCTGTGATTGGTTGAGAGGTCCATGTGCTGTTTAACCTCCAGCAGTAGCTCTCTGAAAAAGCAGATGCGTTTGTCTTCAAACTGCTGCCACTGCTCAAACACCTGCTCCATGTTCTCCATGTACTGAGGAGTCAGCTTGTCAAGCTCTTCAAGGGACTTCTCATAACGTTCCTTAGTCTGGAATAATGATGAGATGACAATTAAAGCACTTTAAAAAGCATGAATATGTATTCTCATAAAGCAGACAGACACATATACAGTTCACTACCCCGCCTCACCCCTCTGTACTGGAAGCCCTACCTTCTGCACCTCCTGCTGACACTTCTCCACCTTTTCCTGGAGCTTCTTCTGGCCCTCAGGGTTGTTGCTCTCTAGTTTGCTGTTGGTCTCCCTGCTGGCAGCCAGCTTCTCCTCTTTGCAGGCAGAATGATAAGTTTTCTTCATCGTCTCCACCTGTGGATTCCATCATCAGTAAACTGATTAAGTCAACAAATGACTAAACCAGCACTTTATCTGTTTAAGTAAAGACAAAATGCCATTTGAGGCTGATCTTGCAAAGTATTTTCTACTCACTGTACCTGTTTTGCAAAAGCCTATGCATTCAGTGAGATAATAAGTATACTATACTGATTTAGCTCCCTTGCTTTAGCAGTATTTTAGAGTGTGGATGTGTAAACAATTAATCAATTACTGTCTGCTTTTCAATGTTTGTTTGAAGAATTTAAGTGTAAAGCTGCAGGACCATTTTGTGAATAAAGTCTTAGACAACTGGACTCAAAAGTGTGTTTTCATTTTTGTCCAAAAAAGTATCTGCTGCATTGTTGTCAATCATCCTAAATATATCCATCCTCCTCCTAAATATATCTGAAATGTCTCTGCCATTTTGAAGGAACTCTGAGGAAATTTGACTGTTATTCTCTCTTTGTTCAGAAGGTTGACAGCACATGTTGACTCATGTGCCTGATTTTTATGTTGTTTTTTTTATTTCTGGGTTCTTTACAACCAATTTCCTACTCTGACACATTTCCTAATTTGAGGAAGACACATGGATACTGGAATGAGTGAATAACCCAAAAATAAAAATAAATGTGTGGGAGGCAACACGTGAACACTGATAACTGTTACGTTTTATATGTGATGCATTTACGATGAGAGCATTCAGCCACTCCTGTATCATTTTGTTTATTTTTAAACTCCAAGAGATAAGAATTGAGGAAGCAAACTCATTCACCCTGGTTCTATTTGAGAGGTGTCTTGGGCAGTGCCCAGTGTAACTTGGGCCGAGGCCAGAGCAGCCATGTCCCTATTGAACAAACAATGTGAACATAAGGAGAGGACACTTAGAATTCAAGGGCAACAGCTTGTCCTTCTCCTTAATTTGCTATGACAGGCAGTTACATGTTCCTCTATTTGTGTGAACGCTAAACAAAATGTCAGTCCACTAAAACACATACCGGTCAAACACTGTACCCAGCTCTGTATGCATGTATGTGTTTATTATTGACATTCTGCCCACGTCACCCAGGTCAGCGATGCCTTTTCTAGACCAGTTAATTAGCCTTATTTCCTGTCTGCCCTCCACCACTTGCCCTTGTCAATCAATAAATCACTATGGCTACAACACTATATTGTTCTGTCTCTGTTCAATGACAAGGCCAGGATGTCACCACCGCCCTGGTGACATCACACACACACACACACACAGGAAATGTGGGAGAAAAGTCTGAAGGTTACAAAATGCTCAGTGGCTGCTTTGAACACACAAATATTTGCATGTGCATGCGTATAAGAGCACACACAGAAACAGAAAGGAATGTGAGCGCTGCCAAGTAAACAGGCTGCTAAACTGAAAGCAGTCATAGGAAATACATTGACCTTATTTTGAACTAAGAGTTGCCCGTCTCCCTGCAAGCCCACAGTGTTTCCTTCCCTTCTACTGACAATCAAGGACTGACAGGATAACTGGCTGCTATCTTGGCACACCATGACAGATGTTTGGCAATAGCCCTAAGCTCAGCACTAAGAGGTTACAATTGTCCCTGTGCTCCTTTGTTGTTCAGTAAGCACGTAGCCATGGAGAGAAAAGAAACAATGGTGAGTCAGTAATATGTAATCATGTGAAATGAAGGGCAAAATTGATGTCCATGGCTGTGATGAGTGAGCTAAAAAGATCTACTATACTACCCAGAGGAAGAAGTGTCCTATGATTCAATAAAGGTCTGAAATCCACACCTCTTTGAGTTTCTTAGCCCAGGGTTTCTGAGCCTTGCGGAAGCCGTCCTCGGCCTCTTTAGTCTCTTTAAAGCCGCCGATCATCTGTTTGTGGTAGGAGTCTCTTTGCCAGTTCTTTAGCTTCTCGTAGTCTTCACCCATCAGCGATGCTTTCACCTCCATGTGGAGCTCGCTCACCTTCTCTGCCTCTGTGCACAGAGCAGACCAAGCCCGCTCCAATGAACCGTACTGAGGACCTAGGGCGAGAGTTATTCACCTGTGAGCATCCTCCCACTGATGTCAATGCATTAATAATATTTATATGAAAGTACTGATTTTGGAAATCACAACTGCTATACAAAATTAAATACAAAGCAAGTGTTTTTATATGTACCTTTCTCTATGAGCTGCCGCCAGCGCTTGCCCCATTCTGTGAGTTGCTGTGCATACGACTTCTCAATCCGTGCCCGCTCATGAAGACAGTTCATGAGATCGTTACAGAGCCGATTGCCATCATCTACCCGTTTCACTGTACGCTTGTAGTTACCAACCTGTGAACCAGCAGCAGATGCAGAGAGGTAAGAAAAGGAGGTAGAAAATAAGACAGGAAATGTGGAAAGCCCAAAGGAATTTATGTGTCTCACCTCCCAGAAGCTGTCACTGGAGACATCGATCATGGAGTCATCGTAGGAGCCTGACATCGCTGCTGCCCTAAGTTACACTCAATGTGTAGGGCCTGGAAAAACAGAAATGGGTATAAATAGTGTCAACATAACTGAATGTGATAGACACAACCTCCACTGAGTCAAAACACACACACAACTATACTGTGAAGTTTCTGCATCTACAAGCAATCATTTCTTTAGCGAAATGCGCAGAAAATGTGCTAATGACACCACAGTCATACCAGACAAGCCTGTGAATATTCTCATTCATCCAGGTCATAGTTATCTCAAGGAAGTTTAATCGAAAGCAACTGGACTTAGTTGTAGTCTAGGAAGACGTTTCACCTCTCATCCAAGAGGCTTCATCAGTTCGTGTTCGCATCTGACCAGGCTGGGACTGGTCCAACTGACAACTACAACTAAGTCCAGTTGCTTTCGATTAAAACTTCCTTGAGAGTCAAATTGAATTAATTAATCAATTAACTGACAAATTAAATGATAAACTATCATTTTAATATTGATAATCTACTGATTGTTACATTAATTTATCAAGTAAAAGTCTGTGAACTACTGGTAATTCAATACAGTAATTTTTATAGAAATAAAACTTCTCTTGCAAATCAGCTGTAGTTGCAGCCTTAACAGGGTTCTATAAAGAAGGGCAACTACTAATAAATTAAAAACTGAATCCAAATCTAAATATATTATAAAACCTATACGTACATACAGTATACATAAGTATTATCAAGATGTATTTTTTATCTTTATCTGGTTTGATCTAGTTTTGCTCAGATGCACCATGAGATAAGTTGACAGTTAAATTAAATATATGCAGCAAAGAGGAAGGGAAACATGTCTTTCATCAGTTTCTTACACACTGTCTAAAACTGGATCTCTCTACGTGTACAATGAAACTAACAGCTGAAAGATCATCACTCTGTCACAGCAGCATTCCTCAGAGACTACAGCTGTAGATCAGACACAGATAAAAAGGTGGACAATGTGGGCAAGAAAAGAAACAGCTCAGAGGAGAGATACAGAAAGCGAGAGAGACAGACAGGAGGGATGTGTGTGTGTGATGTGGTTTGATAATCTAGGCAGCAGGTGGGTGTTTTCATCCATTTTCTATAACCTCACCACCCTCAAAACACGACAAACTAAAACCCCAGTGGTCGCTGGCAGCACACACAGTCTCTCAGAGTCATTCTGACAGCAAGAAAGAGAAAAAAACTGTCAAGAAGCACACAGCGGGCAGCTTCCGTTTCCTTCAGACTGGTTCGACAGACGGTCCTCTGTTAACTCTCCTCTCCCCCCTCTTCTCTCTTCAAGTCCATCATTTCAAACTCAACGGCCCCCCAAACAGTCTCTCTTTATTCATCCCCTCATTCCTCTCATCCATCCTCTTCCTCTCTCGCTCATTTTCTCGTTCCTCTCCTCCTTTACCCAATCAGCCAGGAGCCTCTTTTCTCTGCAGTTGTTGTTCAGGCCTCGTATCTCTTGAAACCAGATATATTCAGACTGTGGTTACGGTCCAGCTGAGGCAGACTGCAGTTGACACCTAGCGTCAGAATGCAAATGCTTCTCAAGTAGCCACTCGAGATCGTGTTTTACTTTCCAGGACATATTTGATTGATTTGATCTCTGAGAAAACTGCAACCACTACTAGGAATGGAAAAACACTAGTGTTCAATAGAAGTAAAAATAATTAATTAATTAGTCTGTAAAGAGGAAATTAATCAGTGATAACAACTAATGAATAGGGATGGGTATTTTACATTATTTTTATAGATAAAAGACTAAACAATGAACTGATATATGGTATGATAATAACCTGGGAAAGGTACATTTTACAACTCAAAACGTATACATGGTGGGCACTGTATATGTCAATATCACCATTTTTGGATGGAATATAATCAAATTTGCCTAAAAATATTCAGTGTTTACCGTGCAGATTTTTATTCCTGGAGATGTTAAAACCGCAGAGCTTCAAAGCTTCAAAATAAAAATTCTCCAAAATAAAATATTACTGTTAACTGCATAAATAAAAGAAAGAAAGAAAGAAATTTTTCGAAACTACGGTTTTGATGTCTGCATATGGCTTTCTAGATCTTGTGTCCTCAGTATTTCCTAAGTATTTGTTTGCTTTCATTCTCGTGTCATCCTTGCTTACATAACTTAAAGTCTCCTTGACATTTCTGGTTTTAAAAATAACCACAATTAAATCAGGGCCAAATGAAGCCACATCATTTCTCCGTGACTCACTAATCTGCATTTTATTTTTTAGACAGGTCTGATACAGTCAGATACAGTCATTTAAAAGTGATATCCCACAAAATTCCCATCCTTAACTCAGAGCTGTCCACTTGTGATCAGATCACACAAGATGCATTTTACTGCCAAGTGCGAACAGGGCCTCTTTCAGTTGAGTGAGACAGCGAGAGGATGAGGGTTGTCGCTCTGTGTGTGTGTGTGTGTGTGGGTTGGTCAATGGTCAGTGGCCCATGCCCTCCAGGGCAGGACATGGACAGAGGGTGGTATTGTGGTCATCACAGGCCGAGGAGGCAAATGAACAATCCTCCCCTTAACTGTGTTAGTAGTTTACAATCAGGTCAGTAACATAGCCAAATACACTCATGCACACAAAGCCACAAACACACCAACAGATGTTGTCTGTCACTACTAGAGAAAATCAGATGTTTAATTTTACCCAATTTCCCCATGAATGATAGCCTTGATAACCATCAAGCGTGTTGCTGTATAATTTTGTAATTTTGGATCAGATACAAACCTAAACACATCGATATTCTATGTGTGTACGTACAGAGCAAAGTCTTAGAGTTTTCTGTTACCTCAAGCCCTCGCACGTGTATCTAATATTAATGAGCTGTGTGGGTTGCAAATAGTAGAACAAGCAGTCTGATGATGCGCCAGATGAGACCACGTTCAATCGTCTGGTTCTGCCAGAAGATGAAGAAACAGGACCACAAAGGATGACTCATCCTTGTATCCACATGTAAAGAAGATCATATAGTATCCAGACGGGTGTTGTCATCTTGCCCCCCTGACTTTCCCCTACCAGCTGTCTCATTCCTCATTAACCAATCACTGCTGCAGCACAAAAGGAGGGACACATGGAGCAAGCCACAAATATCTACGCTAAACATGGCAACAAGTGTTCTGACATCAAACTTTCCTGCTGAGAAACTCCCATGACAACACAACCACAGCAGCATGATACGGCGTGTGTACACCACTGACAACTTTGGTAATAACCATGTTCCTCTTTTGTTGCACAAGAAGGAAGGACTGAGATTAACAAACCAATACCACACATTACATATGACTAAATACCTTGATCATTGTTGCAATATTGATGAGTACTGGTGCTTTTAGAATATTTACACTCAGCCATCATGCACTGTTATGGACATGATAAACTAAAATTACATTGCCATTAAGATAATCAATCACAAATTTGAATGGTTCTTGCCTTATACACTCCTATTATAATGTTGATACACCACCCAGCTCTGTATCCAAGGTGGTGTCTTTCTTTATACCAGTGGTTTCTAATCAAGTGGTTCAACTGATTAGATTTTTAAATTGATACCCACAGATGAATGAAAATGACCTTGCATTTGCAACAATGCTGTATTGAATTCCTTCATCACCAAAAGCTCTTTCAGGTCTGATGTAATCAGCAGCAAGCAGGAACAAATGTCACCTTGGCTCTGTAGGGACATGGGGGGATTGGGAAGAGGTGGACCATGTTAAACAATTGACAGCTTGACCCAGAACTGTAAGCAATGCTGTTGACTAAGCTGAGATGAAGTCCTCAATCTCTCACTCTGCAGGAGAACATGGAAAATTCAACACTGTCTGCTGTGTTGCTATGCTATCTACAAGCAAAAAACCACACAGGAATGAGGAGAGAATATGTAGACAATGTGAGATGGATCAACTACCTGTGAGGCACGCATGTGTCTCATCTCAATATAGTGACAAATAAATTCCATGAGACCTTTTTGTAACAAATGCCATGATTTCATCAAGGCAGCAGAAACTTGTCTGAATAGGGGTTCTTACATTACAAGCTTAGAATTACGCAATCAAATGCAACAATGATACCCTGCTCCTGATAAAGTAAATGTACTGAGCATGCTGGAACTCGGCTGTGACAGTCTCCAAGATAGATGTGAGCAAATGCATTCCTCTGTGCTACCATGCCTAAACTGAAACTTGCCAGGTTGACAGGATTTCCACACTGTCATTTCTCGTTCAACCCATTTTACATTGTTTTTTTGTTTGCATTTTACATTAGGGGAGGATGATGATGATTCAGAACAGCTGTGACAGCCAGCTAAAAGGGTGGGGGAATTGAGAACGCAGGAGGTGAGACAACAAAAGAAAAGATGACCATGTGTGTTATTAAAAGCACACCAGGCAACATGAGCCTGAATCACGTCAAAGCAGCTTGACCACGAGATCCTCCTAGTGACCTTTATGTCTGGCACAGGGGCAGGCGAAAATTCTCTATAGTTGAAGGTAGCACCTAAAAGGCTGCACAAAGTGATAGACAGATATGGGACAAATACATCCTTGTGTACAAACGTATTCTTTCCACACTGCTCACGAGCAAGCTGTCTATTCACCCGTGTTTATGTTTCTCAAGTTGCTCTGGGGTTGTCACACAGAAACAGTGTATGAATGGGCAGGGCAAGAAACACTTGGACACACAGGCGAGGAGATGGTATACACAGCTGACAGGCACATGCATGCCTGCCCTAAAAGCTGTGTGTGTTTATGTTGGGTGGGTAAATATAATCACAGCATGAGAGACCAACCTGGTGGTCACAGACTGCACAGACTTCATAAATCACCCCCTTTTTTTTTTAGCATGTTGACCCATAGGAAAGACTGTATTTACATTGATGTGGGAGGGTTGATCTGTTGTTCAAACTTTCATGAATCAACCGTTCACTTCAAACTCTTATCAGAGAATGTGTGTAGCAAGGACATCATTAATGTCACTAATCTCAACACTTCATTCTGCACTCCAACAGGAAAAATATAAGTAAAGTGGAGTTATCCTGAGGGCTGCTGATGTCATATTTTGTTTCCTGTAAATACTGAGACCTCTCAGTCTTGTCATCTGATTGTCAATGTAAGCAAGAACCCACAGCTGGCGTGTTTTGTCTGAATGAAAACATGATTGCCTTTGCAGGTTTTAAACAACGTGTCACTTTCTTTCAGGTGTTTTAATAGTTCAGGAAATAAACTATGGATTAATAACCACCATAAAGGCCAGAAAAACTGGAACAATTAGTTGTTTTCAGTTTCCCCAAATGTGGATTGCTGCATTTATTCATCTTATACAATCTTTTATTGTAAGATTAATCTGCTGACTGTTTTCTCTATTAATTGTTTGGTTGATATAATGTCAGAAAAGAGAGTCAGGCTAGCGTCATCAGATGTCTTGTTTTGTGCAACAAAACTGTCCAAAACAGGAGAGTCAGTTTACAATGATACAAAACAAAGAAAACCAGCAGATGCAGCAGATCCTCAAATTGGAAAACTGCAATTGGAAAATTTTGGTCATTTTGTGTTAAAATGGCAGCTAATCAATTATCAAAATAGTTGCGAATAATAGAATAATATGTCTAATAAATATTTTAATCAATTAATTATCACAGCTCTCTACAGTGAATATGTGTGGGATAAAATAAATAAGCGAGTTATTTCTCAGTATTTTCTGACATTTAATACCAGATGATAATGTGGGAAAAAGATTAATTCATCATGAAAACTGCGCTGTTAGTTGTTGCTCTACAGCCATTACCCAAATTCAGTCGTAAGCAGTGCAGAGAAATGGTAATCATGGAACTGCAGTAAGAGGTGTGATTGTAAGGAGGAAGCTGGTATACTCTGAGTTATTGCTTTACTTTACCAAAGTCTTAATGTCTTAATCACAAAAATTGCTTATCTGACCACAGGTGATTTTTTTTTTGTCTGTTTCATTTCCTTCTTTTGTTGCATTAAGCATGCCAATATCTCACAGGTGGGGAGTGCAGCTGGCTGATCTATCCCTTCAATGTGCAGTTTCACAGCGGGACATTGCTAAATCGGCTGGGCTTTGAGAGAAAAAAAAAAATACAGTCATTCCTTTGCTTCTTTCTCTCTCTTGTTGCTAAGCTTGAAGGTCAAGAAGTTTCCACTGACCGCCGCGGGTCGTGACCTTGATTTTATTTCCCTGTCAGTCCAATCACCTCTGCCTCCTTCCTCATGTGAGCTTAACAGCTGCACACAGGACTGCAGAATCTCTGAGGAATATGGCCTTTAAATGTAGAATCTCCATGACAGACTCTCATCTATTCAGCCTCTGTATAGATCACTGACAGAGCTGTACCACAGTCAAGGGCTCTGAAACACAAGACAATGCAAACCGTCGGTCCATCAACACCAAGTCAACTGTAGCCCGGCATAACTGACCACTCCGCCTGCTCAAAAAATCCTTTGCTTCATGGTCAGGAAAAACAATGGCATTTGTTCCCACACTTTCAGGCATTTTCCACTGGACACATCAGCAGCATGAAGGACATAATGGAGGAAATTCAATACATGACAGGAAGGGAGATCCCTGTGTCACAGATGGGCTGGTTTTCCTGTGGAAGCCCCCCTATCCTGCACACACACAAGAGCAGTGTCGTGATGCACTTAAAGCTGCCCAGACTTTTTTCAGGAAAGTGCAGCGTCATGCATCAACCCTCCGAGCTTTAAAGTTGCATTCTGTGCACAAAGACCAAAATCACAAGGGGACACCACCTTTGACTTTGGACATTTCAAACTTTCCAAGATTCTTTACAGTATTTATGTGTTGACATCTTTAATTGTATATTTACCCTATAACATTTAATTTACAATAAAGATATTCAAGTTATAATTTCATAAAATTGAGAAGTGATAGTAACAGTGAAAATACTCTGACTTAAAGTTGGCAGCAACAAATGTTTCACCAACAGTCAAAATCCTAAAAGATATTCATCTTATCATCATTGAAAACTAAGAGAAGCAAGGAAATGTTCAACCAATTATCAACAATTTTTTTGCAGTTACATTTTCCATGATCAGCTGATCAATACGCAGTTTGAATTAAGTTAGTGGAATTGTCAAAATCAGTCTTTCTACTTCCTCATAACCTTGGACTGTAGCTTTGGTGGGAGCAGTTCATTCATCTATACTAGGACTCCCCAATGCTACGAGGGTTCTGATTAATTCTGCTGGACAGTTGCGTCATATCCCTTTCACTGGACATATTGTGCTCTTGGGAGGTACCATTAAAAAGATCCCTCAAACTAAGTGAGTGCTTTCAGCTTAAATTGGAGGAGTCCCATTCTAAGTTTAACTCTGTTCTGTGACAGAGCAATCAGTTCACACCCCCTCTGAAAAAGGAACCAGCAGCTTTACCACAGAGATTTCACTACTGCTTTATCCTGTGCCCTACGATACACACCCACAGATATAAAACTTCCTGAGTGTTACTAAGCATGACTGCAATGATAACCTCACTGATTCTTAACAATATCATTAGTATTGGTTCTTTGTCATCATCAGGGGACGACCAGGTTCTGTTCCCTGTTCCATGATGAATCACCTCGTGTTGACACGACTATTACTATACAAGACCAAAATGTCACATCTACCTACCAACGCCCTGAGTCTAATAAACACACAACATTTCCTCTGTAAAGGCAACCTGGCTGGGCAGCACAGGAGTCAACAGGTTCACGCTGCCACTGCAGGTACAGCACTGACATGGACTGAGTACGGGCATGGGCAGCTACGAAAATGCCTTGAACCAGCTTTCTCCATAGGTTAGAAAATAAAAAGAAAGGAAATGATGTGTTGTATGAAGCAGGAATACAGGGATGATATGACGAGGACCAGAGGTTATCTTTATACATAGCTGCCCGCCCTTTATCCACTCCAGCAACAATACTAATCTCTAAATACTAAAACAGCTGGGGTAAAACGTCCTCAGATAACTTACATGACGTGACCTGGTTCAGTACAACTAAGTCCGACATTAGTACATGACGTTTTGTAAACTACGGAAAAGCTAACTGTGATGACTTAAGTCTCTGGTCTAGTAATACTGAAATACCAAAGTTACTTTCACGCTATTTTGATCAATGATGAACTAGTTAAGCTCCAGTTTTGTCGTATTACACACGCGAAATACCTAAAGCACTTTCATTATGGTAGCTTTCACTTGATTATATCTCATTAAGTGTAAGTAGTGGTATCAACCACACACTCCATCGGGGTAACTTAACTTTAACGTTAGCTCCTTAACCTAATGTTGGCAAAATTAGCCACTGCCCTGAAGTTAAAAAGTTCAAATGTACGGTGCAAAAGTCTCCCAGTAACCAAACTTACCTGTAATGATTTATTCCCTTGACAGTTTATGTTTCTACTGAAGATTAATTCTCCTCTTAATTGCCAATTTACAAATCTTTTCGTCCCTTTTTCTGCTCCAGCGGCACAAATCAATAAGCTGACTGACACCGCCGTCAGTTAGTCACAGTGATACTCCGGCCAAGATTTTCAAATAAAGACCCAGTAGACGGGATGTTGCATTTTTTCTTTATGTCTAAAGTCCCATGGGTGGAAGAAGTAAGTACAAAGTGTTCTTTGAGTACATTGTGCAAAAAGGTATTTGGACCCTAAATCGACTATTTCTATTTTTCTGCTTCCAAACAAGTCTATACTACATTTCATCCTTTTTACAGTTACTAGTAACACTGCAGATTGAGATTTACTTTATAAATAAAGTATTGTGCTCCTATAAGTACCCAGTTAAGCATGAGCTTGCAAGACACTACTTACATTGCCCTCACAAGAAACAGGAAACAAAAAGGAAGGGAAGCCAGTATGGTGCTGTATAACACATTATGTCAGATACAAACTAAACAATTAAACATTCAGTGCTCTCATACATATGTTGATAGTAGGCATATGTTCTCTGCTGTATATTAAGGAGTTAAACTAACTCCACCTAAACTGGCTACCACGTAAATGTTTCTCCTTATGTTTATGTATATTAATATCAAACAATACTGCATATAGTGACATAATTCCATCAAGCAGGTGAGCATCAGCAGCATAATGGGTATCTATTCTTCTGATATCTTAAGTACATTTGAAAATGTCTCTCTGTTTTTATATAAATGAGCTAAGATAAGATAATCATTTATTAGTCCCACAATGAGAAATTTACAGGAAATTAGATGAAATTAGATTTCGAATGGATTTTACTGATATCTTATTCTTGGATTACTTCTACAATGTTGTGTGACTACTTTCATGTAAATATAGAGATCTAAATGTTTCTTGTATCTGTAAAGTATATATCAAAGGACAATAAATACAGAGAAATATCTGGGAGTATTTTGCAGTTAAAAACAATGTAGACAAGACAGACAATTATGAAAACTTCATATAACTGGTTTTGTGCTTAAATACAACATACAAATGTGACATCAACTCATTAAAACAACATGAAAGCAATTTCTGGTGATTTGACGAAGTCAGTTTAAGCAAAACAAGTAGCATTATTGTTCGCCAGAGAGTCAAAAAAGATGGGGGCCTCCACAATGGTCAGCTGGTGGCAAAACCTTTATTTTGACATAATCATTTCGATCTCGCGCTATTTAAGACCATTAACTTTATGCAAACCGTAGAGGCGCGCTGTCTGACGTCACATCCTTGAAAACTTTTTGGTCATTTTATCCAGAGAACGGTTCCCAACAGGAGGTCGAGGACCTCAAAAGACTAGAGAGGGCTTCTAGGGGTCACCAGTAAAATGAGGATTGGTTTGAAATCTGATTGCACTCGTAAGAAGTTGGTCCGGGATGATTTTTGCTTTTCAACCCATCTTTCTACAGTTTGGATCACCTATAAAAAATATCACCTAAAAATTAAAGGTTTAAGACAAAATTTCAATGGATGACCACTGTGGTAATTATGTCGAGCCTTGATTAAGCTTTAATGTGATCTATGAAACCAGTTTCGCCAAGATCAGGATTTGTTTATGTCACAGGTATTATAAAACATAGCAATGTTTAACACAAAACAAAATGTTGTATGATAGCATGTTTCCCCATGCACAAAATACATGATGATGACAATGCAAACTAAATTCCAACATCTGCGAGATTGCTGAGCAAAAAACTCAGGTTCTTTTAGATATACTGAATTAAAACCATCTTATGTTTCTCATATGAACTCCCACACTGCCAATATAGACACTTCTTCACTTGTGCAGAGGCCATTAACTAACTCTGTAATCTGAACAGATATATTTGTGTAATGCACACTCTTACATGTAGTAGTATATTTAAATTGCTATTTCTCTATATCGCACGGCCTGAGAGAGCGTGATATCGGCCAACTACTTAAACTTTTCTCGTAAATGAGACAAACATAAAAAAATAATACAAATAAACAAACTGCTTCAAGTTTTAAAGGGTAGTTCACACAAAATGTAAAAAAATTGTCAAAGGCAGCACCAATATGGATATTTTTATTGACAGGACGACAAAATTAAAATGAACTAGTAGTGAATTTGTCATGTAGAGTGTCATTACCTCAATTCTAAAAACAGAAGCTCTTTTAAGTCATGTACACAACATATACTGCACAGTTTATAACCACAACAAAGAAAACCAGTGGGAACCCTTCACAACCTCAGGTCCTTATTTGACATCCGGCTACACCTCTCACTTACAGTAAGTTGCTCTCCAGCACAGGAGGATGTGTACATTATCTCATTGCCAACAATGACTAACAGAGATCAGAAGGTTGGGGTTATTTGGTTGGAATCCTGAATCCAACCACGTGTTTGACCTTGTTTGTCTTGTCCAGCTGCTGCTCTACATGTAGTAACCAGCTGCAGGACCAGGAGGAAACAACAAGGTGGTGTTGGTGGGCGGTGTCAGACTTTTTCAAGGACAGAGCGGTGCCATGCAGAGACCTACTTTACTGCCGTGGCAACAGCAACAACATAGGAGTGGAGTGTTTGGCTTTTGAAGGATTGACCTCTGATTAATCTACACTCGAACAATTAGATTCATCAAGGCTATGAGCCCCTTCACACAATGTAGTGACAAGAAATAGAAAAAAACTCAACTCCATAATGTTAGCATGGCATTAAATGGAACTTTATAAAGAGCAGAAATTGATAACGAGCAAATAAAAGACATAATCAATGAAATTTTCCTTCTGTTTGTTATTTCAAAAGCAAAATAAGAAAAACACCTAGTCCTTTAAAAAGCTTGTTCCACAAAATACCAAATGAGTTTATACATCAGAGCGGGTTTAAACTACTGTTTGAGATCAACATCACGAAGATGACATGTAATGGAGCAAAAATACATAATATAAAACCATTTACTGCCAGAAAAACTAATTTTAATACTAATCTTAAGACAAACAGTCTAGTCATCTGATTAATAATATAATGCAACTTGATTTTTATTTGGTTACAGCCTTTGTATTTTCTCTCACCAGTTCACAAAATTAACCCTGTTCTTTTAGAAAGTTTTTTAGAGCAAAGTGGTGATTAAGATCATGTTGTGCTGATTAAATCAAAGTGTCACATTAAAGGAAAACTGACATGGGAGAAAAATGCTGATTATAATGAAAACAAAGGCGGAGGAGCTGGTGAAACTGGGGACGGAAAGTCATTTGCTGCTCCCTGCACATGCTTCCCCATAAATACCTATAGCACCAACTGCATTTTAAACAAGGGAATGCATGCATATACATATTGCACCAATAAAAAGCCATGACAGAAAGGTTCTGTGGGATGTTAACTTTTATGTGCAGTGCTTAGTCAATCAGTGAAATCCTCCCTGATCATCAAAAAAGCTTGCAGTGTTTCTTTCTCTTCTTAGGTGAAACAGCTCCTCTGCCTATAAACTCTATATAAATCTTAGGCTGACAGTTTCACGAGGCAGGTCTGATTATCACTGCAGATGATCTGAGTGTACAAAATGTGGCAGTCAACTGTATGACTATTTCATAAATGTAGGAGCAGGACTTGTGGGACCACCAAGTCATTTTTTAGGAGTGAAAGCTGAAGGAGGAGACTGATAAATTGAGCAAGAGACGGGGTAAAATAACATGAGTAAGAGATATGATTTGGGAAAATATTAAGAAAAAAAACAACACTGAGAAAGATAAATGAGGTGACAGTGTGGAAGAAGGGCAGGAACAACAGACGTCCATGGGAATAATTAGATAAATAAGTCAAGGGAGGAATGAGACAGAGATGATTGGGAAAGGGTGAGGGGTTGTCAGGAAAACTGAGAGAAGCACATTCCTTCTTTCTCTCTTGTTCCCTTCAAAACAGCAGCTGGGACAGGTGTGCTTTTACTGATGGCAGAAAGTGCACAGGCTGCTGACTGCCTCCCAGTGTGCTGTGTGCACGCTGTGTGTGTGTTTATATGCTGAGTATGCACACTGCCTGGCTGCAGACTGCATGCAAGCAGAGACTTTGTTGTGTGTAATTACAGGGGAAACAAAACCCCATAGATCAGAATTTGCCCATAATGACAAAAATAGACATCTGAATGTACACACAGTGTTTGTTGGGGAGAGACTGCAAGAGTGTGTCTGTGTAAGAGACAGCATACTGTACGTACAATGTGTGTGTGTGCAAAAGTACAAGAGTCAGCTTGTGCGCGGCTGTTGTTTAAGGAGACAGTCTCTACTTCAGGAAACAGAGGGATCCTGTTTGTGAGTCGTACTCATTGTTCAGATGGTTATTTTTTCACCCCTCCCCCCCCCCCCCCCCCCCCCCCCTCGCCACCCTTACTCCACCACACACACTTACACACAAAACACAGGCCTCATGTTACTATTGCTATTGGCTGGCGACCAAAGACGTGTACACATCAGTCTAAGGGCCGTGCTTTGATTTCCTGCCTGACACTTAACACACTGTCTCTTCACAATACAGCCATAGCTTCTAATGAGGGGTGTGTCTGGCCAGTCTATCCGACTCCATGCATTGTCCCTCCAACCTTATTGATGTCTATCTCTTTTCACCAGAAGAATGGACAACACCTAATACGCCCTTATCTTCTCCTGGACTCATCATTTACTCATTTTTCCTACCGCTAAATTCCCCCCACCTTCCTTTTCCTCCTTAATGACTAATTTCTATTCCCACTTTATTGCTGACTGTATCTGGGTTGTTTATCAGAACATGCTGGTTTATATTCCCAGTCAAGAGCAGACCTGAAGACTCTGACTCACTCATCTGCACAATCCACTCCCAAATTTTTTTTCAATAAATCTATTTTTATTGAACTTTCATCCTGTTAGAACTAGGCAGATTTATAGAATTCTCTTATTCTTGACACAAGTTATACTTTTTTCTTTATTCGTGTATGCGTTATCTCTAGCCATGTTAGCGGCTAGCCTCTAACACTGTCAGACAGTACAGGTCCAGACTGAAATATCACAACTACAGGATTGATTGCCATGAACTTCAGCACAGACATTCATAGTCCTCAGAGGATGAATCATCCTGATCCTCTGACTTTTCCTCTGGCACAAGCAGCAGGTCAGAGTTTTCATTTATTCAGTGAAGCATCTCAACATCTACTATGTCAATTGGCACCATATTTTGTATGGGTGTTCATAGTACCAAGAGGATAAATCCTACTGTCTTTGGTGATACCTTGACTTTTGACCTTTGACTAGAGCCAATATAAAGTTGACATTTTTGGCTTTGGGTGGATTGCCATGAAATTTAGTTTTTTTTAAAAGTAACCAGGTACAGTCTTACAGCTAGCTGTTAGCATTGCTGGTGACTCTTAATCTTGATTTATTAAATTTGACATGTTACAACACAACTATAGAATAAGCCAAATTTAAAATTCTCCTTGGAATTCTTTGATTCTTGCCCCTGGTTTTACTGTGTCCTACCACTGTCTCATATATACATTCTTCCTCTCTGCCTTCTAATCTCATGCTCAAAGTTTTCCCCTTCTCTTTCTTGTTCTCTCTTTCAACTGTAGCTCATTTATCTCCTACTCCCAGCCCTCTCAGCTTAGCTTTTCTACTACACAACACTCAATTCCAGCACAATACTATGTTGTGTCTGTGTGTGCTCTTTTGGGGGCAGGCTCTTTGAGCTCAGGAAGAGAGGCCAATGTAACGCACACACACACATGGGATGAGAACCTCTGGCGTGGCCTTTCCCACCATTGCCCTCTCTGTATCAACATACTCACACAAACAAGCTCATTTGCACTGCTGCACCATCAAACAAGCTTTTGTCTCTCTTGCACAACCACCCCAATCACACACACAGTTATCTCCACACATCTGCATGTAAGCTCATTAGCGCATCCAAAACAAAAACCTCCAAACTACAGCACAAATCTTTCGACTTCGAGGGTCAAGTGCGGCTTTCGAGCTTTGCTGAGAAACAAAAAATGTTTCATCTTCATCTCGTTCGCAATTTTATATCTAATGAGCAAATAAAAGTCATTGACGGTTAAGATAAAAATTTATTTACATGGCACCTTTAAAGATCTTACATCCTTTAGAATGAATTATCACTGACACTCAGCTGTTCAATTTGCATAACATATGTCCTTATTATTAATAGTAATGAGGAAACAAGCACAACTTTATTACCCATGATAACCAGCCACCAGAAATATAAGCATTATTCCTTTTTGTAAACAAATCCTATGGTGTTAGTATCGTCTTGCATTTTATTTAATCTCACAAGAACTTATAAAAATAGAAATAACAATATAAGGCCATATTTATCTTGGACATAAGCCCAACACACACATCCCGTATCAAAAAGATTCAGACACAAAATATATAGAAAACTTTTCTGAACAAATATAACTCACTGCTACTGATATTCAATATTGATGATACAGAGGCATGAGAACCAACTCTAAACAGATATGAAATCATCATCGCTTCACCAGGCTGTGGTGAAAAATATGAAACTATATGGTACAGTGCCTCATACTACTTTTATACCAAGGAACAGAGAAACTATCTGTAATATTAAATTAGCAGCCAACAAGTTACAATTCCACAAAATCTTTGGCTCGTATGAAGTGAGGAAGATTCAATCCAATACACTGGATTGTGAACAGATAGCAGGTCTGTTGATAGATCAGTAAATGCCATTGAGCTTCAATGGCAAACATGATCTAACAGAAGGCACTTTGTTATACAGAGACACAGGTTAGAAAATAACTGCAGAAAAAAACAGCTGAACTTAAACTGACCCACATACCAACTGAGTACCTGTACCCTTGCATACCTCCTCGAACCGACTAAGTCAACAGATGCACATTATCTCCACTTACAAGTGGCTTACACCCAGCCACAGTTTGTTTCTCGTCATGTGACTCTGTCTCATTCTATGATGCGAGAGCTATGCTACAACCTGTCATCTCTCTGTTTTCATAACCACTTCATGTCCCTCATATTCGCATAGACTCTATAGGAAGGCGAGCTCTGATTGACAGACGAATCTCCAAAACAGATACAAAATCTGATGAGGTTAAGAAGATTCAGTGCTTGGAACCCGAATGAGCACAACAGGAATAAAAAAAGAGTAAAGGATAGCAGTTTTCATTTCAATTCAGAAACAGTGCTGAAAGCTGTTTACAGGTGTGTTCACTGGCCAATGTAGTTGTCATTAGCTGTAGGCCGAGAGGACCCAGGAGGTTGAGGTGAAGAAAGTGGCTACAGTGAGGGAAGGACAAGCACTGCACATTACCGCTACATCATCTGTACCTAAAAGAGAAGAGAGGATGGAGGACAGCAACAGTTATTAACAACAAATTTAAAAATGCAAGTAATGCTTTTTATAGTTACACATCTAAAACTACTATATGTCATGTCAAATTATATGATGAACAACTACCTTCCTCAGCTCTGTGGAGCGTTTTAACTTTACTGTTTTGGTACAGTCATATCAACCCTGTTTCCAGATGCAGCAGGAGGTGATTAGCAAAGCTGATAAACCAACTGAATAATGACTCCAAATAAATACTAAGGATGTTCTGCCTGCTTGAGCAGGCAAAGCGTTTGCCACAACGATATAATGATGATACAAAGTCAATGTCATGCTTATAGCCTGTTCTGCTGCTCACATTGCTAAGTTACACAACACACTGCATGAAGTAGTTCTTCTTCAGTGCAACTGGCCTTGGACTCACCACAGTGTTGCTGTGACCTGAGGACAGCAACATTTTAAAACACCAGCAGGTAGACGACGGTTGTAAACAAGCCACTTTACCCACTTTCTTTGATAAAACTGAGACTGAGTTCACCACAAATGTCAGCAACAATCACTTAGTGCCAAAGAGAAACCATGATGGGTACAACTATGGCAGAAAGGTCAAATCCAAGCAGCTGGCAACTGGTGTGATATATGTTTAAGTGGAGAGTCTGGGGAATAATTTAACCTTTCACCTTTGTTTCTCTTCCAAATAGGTCTCATTATCTTCGATGTTTGCTTAAAACCAGCATGATTGTCTAACTGATGTCTAACTTTTTCCCACCATCTGATTTCCTTATAAGCGATGTCATACATGTACATCTCAGTAATTAAAAGCTTGGTGGTACAACTGTATTATTAAAACAGGAATGATAACTATGAATGTAACCTGGAATTTCCTTTAATACCAGAGGCACATCGATGTGCTACTATTTAAGGAAAGATGGCCTGTCTGAGGATAGCTTTAGGTTTACTCATTCTGTGTAATACCAACAACATATTATATAAACTGTAAAGAAAAATAAAATGTAGCCAAGGGGATGAGGCACAAACAGACAGAGAGTGAGAATAACAGGAAGACACAGATGAAGGAAAGAAAGGCAGGGAAACTGACTCAGGGTCATTCGGGCTAGGGCGCAGATGGAGAAGGAGACAAACAGGATAGTAGACGGAACCAAAGATGACATGAAGATACAAGGAAAGGAGAACAGAAGTTTCAGCCTTCACTGGTAAATAGCTGCATTGCAGGAGCGGCATGAAGAAGGCAAAAACATACTGTTTACAGTCATTTTATACTGAATGATTACAGTGTTTCAGCGAATGTTGAGAAGTTTGATATGGGTGCCCCCTGAACACATGATTTGCAGACTGTACAGAATTAATTCCTGATTCTATTCAGAGAAATCCTGTACTTGTAGTGAAGTAAAATTAACTCTTTGTTTAAAACTCATCTTTTACCATTCTTAGATTAATAATACAGCTCTCATGCATAATTCCCCATTTTTTGTTTAGTGCTTTAGAGCGCGAATATGTATTGCAGAGGTCTTGGTGATGGACTGCACAGTGTTATTGCTGCTTTGAAATGCAGACGTGGAGTCATTTTGACTGGTTCTGGGGTACTGAGCAGAAAAAGCAGCCAGGGTATAAGTTCTGAATGAATGACAGCTTACGCCCAACAGCTAGGTGAACTAAGGTGAACTGATTACCTGTTCAGTCAATCATGGCAAAAAAGAAAGAATGGAAAACACATCATTATTCAGTGCCCAAGTTTAAGTGGTAAGCGTGCTGGTTTTGTGCGACAGAACTATGAATTAATTGTGATGTAAAAAACAGAGAAGGCATCAAATTCTCATTTTGACAGTCTGGGACCTGCAAATGTTTGGTCTATTTAGCTATAAAAGACTTAAAAGATATTTCATTTACTAAAGTTGACAGATACTTTTCTGTCCATAAATAATTAATTAAGAGACTAATTGTTTCATTAGTTGTATGTATAGCAGTAGTTGATCTTATGCATATTAGCAGGTATTTTGTGATTTTTGTGATTATCATGACACTTCACCAATTGTGTCCTAAACTGCAGCACAGTATATTTGGTCTCTGCATTGTCTGTGAGTCCAGTGAGAGGGAGTAAGGTCACATGACTTTGTATACTTTTGTCATATGCTGTGTTTGTCTGTAATGCATGCAAGCCGTACCAGGTGGTGGCGGGGACAGGTACATGCTGGCCGGTGACCACGCTGCAAGTGAAGCCTTCAAAGCTGGGCAGTGTCTCCACCTCAGGAAGAAACGTGGTGATAAGACCAGCCACAGGTCAGCACCATCCCTGCTGCAAAGAGTCTGGGACATCTGGCCTCTGAAAAAAAACACAGGAGATGCTACGAAAACAGGTGTGCAGAGCTGTCATCTTAAGCTAAGTTGGATCCTAAACTCCAGTGAGGTGTTTTCTGCGAATCCGAACCGACCTTTTGTTTGTGTAGTGGAAATGCACGTGATGATGTAAGAGATCTGGAGGAAGCTCCGATAATGTTGACCAGGACAATCGTCTGATCCTGCTTCAGGATCCCATAATACAACCAACCCAGGTTACTATGGAAACAAGACAAGCATCAGATGCACTGACGTAGCAGGACAGCGATGATGGTGCTAGGCGATCATAGAGGAACTGTGCAAAAAACACACTCACTTAAGACAAGTGGTGAGGAAAGGGAGAAACTGGATAATGTCAGCACTTTTTGGTTCGCATCTCTTCTTCAAGTCGGTCCTAGAAACAAGCACACACACACACACACACACACACACAAACAAGTAGACCGGCAAGAATCAACACCAATACTCCTGAATGACAATCACTTTATCTGTGTGGTACAATTTGTTTCTTCTAGAATTAGTTTACACAGAGTGCAACTAACCAGCCATCTTTGAGAAATTCATCCCAAAAATACCGCCCTCGTGTTTTCACCGACCAAACTGAAATAACAGAGGGGGATAAAGTGGAAAATGCCATATTTGTATCATTAATCATCAATACAACTTACAGTCAGTCGAACATCCACGACTGTAAACACGATACAGGCCCATGACGACTGCAACAAATCCATAGGCAGGAGAAAGTCTGATACCACCCGGTTCCGGTATTTTACGCGCAATGTCACCTTTTAATCACGGATGCTTAGGTTGCATGAAATAACAGATGGACTCTAACTACGCTGACGCCCTCCTTCTCTTACTGTATTTCCCGTGTTTTGCAATCAGTAAACTCAGGGTTACTGCGCTATGATTGGCTACGTAGCTAGAGACCTGGGTGGATTTGCGCCAATGGGATGCTGAAACGATGACGTACGTGCGCGCTACGTCATCGCGTTATGAGAGTTTGGAAGGCTCCGGAGCGAGCTCGTGGACTTTGACTGAAATGTGACGGATGCGGTATTTTCTTGGGATCAAAATAGTTTTCGAATACGTTTGCATGATAATAATGCATGCATTGCTTTCATATCAGTACTGTCTTATTAAATTAGGGGTCCCCAACGTAAGGGACAATTAAAGGGCATTCCTTATTTTACACAACAAGTTTACTTTATTCCTCATATGGTTAGTGCCAAGGCTCAACAACCATCTGGGAAAAGTGGGCATCTACCGAGGGGCCCCAGAAGCCACAGGTTTTACTCCATGTCATTTGGGTCTACATTTGTATCTGACATTTACCTTAAGTACAATATCAGAAGTATCACAGGTCACTCCATCCATCTTGTAGCCCATCTCAACAATTATATTTTCATTATCAATACATCTGACAGTTATTTTTTTAAAGCAAACAATTAATTGTTCAGTGTATACATTAACAAAAAATTCCATGATTATTCTATAGGCTAGTTAACATATTCTAATAGCTTTTATGGCATTAAAAAATGAAAGATATTCAATTTACTATCAAATTCACATTTAAGAAGCTGGTAAGAAAATAGTCTTTAACAGTTTGGCTTAAAAATGACTTAAAGGGTTATCAACAATCAATATAGCCTCTACTTATTATCTGTCAATCTGCTAAATGATTAGTCAACCATTCATTTCAGGTCTAAGTACTGGTTGGTTTCTGGATGCCTGAGAAATAATAAACGACACATATAGCAGGAGGGGTCAAGGGTTGTAATAAAGTTCCTGCTGAGTTGCATTGTTGATCTTGGACCATTGTTATTTGTCGTCTTCTCCGTGTTCTCTATGCTCCTTGTTCGATACAAAATTACTAGAGAATAGAACAGGAGAGAAGAAGAAACATAGTTCTGCTACACTGAATTACACAAGCAATCAGGGCAATTAAGCTTTGTTTGAAAGGGTCATTAATTTACATAATTACAGGCATATACTGTTGGTTTCAGAATTCAAAATGCAATATTTTACTGTGAAATAATAATTAAAACACACTGCCTCATGATTAATTTCATTCCATAAGTGTCATTTCATGGATATTACATCCAAAAATTGAATGGATAAATGTTTTAAGTTGAAACATTAAACTTCAGCTGCCCTTCCATTTAGAAAAGTTGAAGGTGAATTTATTGCTAATCACCTAAAGAGTAGAGTGGATGGGCTCAGCACTGTCGCTGTGCATCTCCCACTACAGACCCTTTTTCACTCCTTCTCCTGCAACAGCTCTCAGACTTGACTGCTGGCAGCAGTCTCTGATGTATAATTTTCACTTCTCCTTCATTTCTTTTCGTTATTTTAAGTTTGCATCTGTTTGACATTTTGTTTTTTTCTAACTTAATTTTTATTACATTATTTTTAATGTCAAATCTGTACAGATATACTGAATAGTATTATCTTTCTAGTTTTTATATTTGGATCTTCCCATGTTATTAAAGTGTTCTTTTCCTTTTGTGTGTAGCTGAAGTATTTCCAGTTCCTTTCGGTATTTTAGACAAAATATCTATCTTTGTCTGGCATTGATAGTTAATTCCTTTACAATTTTTTTAGTTTTGGGGGATTTCTGAAGTGATACATCTGGATTATGTGTTCTATGTGCAACTTGACAATGATACAAACTATTTTTTACAGTTAGTACCCTTTGGAAGCAATAGAAGGACTTGTGCTTGTAACTTCACCTTTACAATATATACAAGTAAAGATTTCAAAAGGGACTCTGAACATTGCCATATGACATCATGTTGAACTGACAGTACTGTAGATACTGCCATGTTTGGTCTGTTCCTTCAGACATAGGTCCAGCATTGTCCTGCATTAACCTACTGTACAGATACACTGGTATACATTGCAACAAGAATTCTTAGACTGTGTGATCGCCGACAGTAGATTTAAGAAACCATGGCGTGATCATGGAAAAACAAACAGTTCCGTTTATGTTCTGGTTTGGTGTATATGTTGCATGGTTTTACAGGGGAAAGTGACTTTTGACAGTTTCAATAGCTCTGAGGTTTGCAGGTATGACGTTTGCACTCCTCTTCATTCTGACATACCACGGTGTGAGCCGGATATTCAGCTTCCCTCCAAGAGGATGTACAGAGCAGTAAAAGAAAGGGCAAAAACAGAGAAAAGTGTGAGAGAGGGCGAGTGACACCTTCCACCAGTTGTCAGTTGCTTGTGGGCCTCTCCCCACACTATCCTTCTCGGCTCCTTAACCCTCCTCCCTCTCGGTTCTCGTGTTTGGTTTTCAGACTGTAGAAATCCAAGCCAGGGCGAGCACGTGTCACCGGGATGAAAAGACAGAGGGCAGAAGGGAATGAGAAAATAGAGTTGGGTAAAGATGAGTCTGGAAGGGGAGAAGTTTCATCGGGTGGGAAGTGGATATCTCTGCCAAAATATCGTGTCATCCATCAAAATCTCAATGAAGCTCAGTGGGATTTCCAAGATCCAAAAGTAGGTTTAATGCAAAAATAAACTGATAGGCTGATAAAACCAGACAGATATTTTTTATTACGTCACAATTTTTAATTTCACTAAAGATTTTCACATCTTAAAACAGTTTCTTATAGTTTTTCTCTATGTACAAATTTTATATAACATTTACAAAATGACACAAAAGTATGTTTAACAAAAAGAAACAAATATATTGTAGGGAAGTCCCTTCAGTTTGAGGTTTGACAATGCTTAAGTGGGATCCATCTACAAACATCAGCCAGTGTACCACCATGATACTGTCAAGACCCAGCAGATGGTGAAGAACCATAAGTACTGAAGTATAGCTCCTGACCCTCTGCTGGTTTAGAGGTTTGATCAATGGCTCCCGACCACTTACATCAGAGCATGCAACAGATTGGAATTATGACTTACGAGGATCAAATGGTCTGACACATTTTGCATGATTTCTTTGATCATCTAGGCTTTTCTTGTGAAAAAACTGCATTAAATATAAAACATCATTCTTTAAATTATTGGTTCTCCGCTCTGTTGGCTGAGAACCACTAATTTAAATTGAACAATCTGTTCCTTGTATGTCTTACCTTGTCACGTGATGTCAGATACAACTGCAGTACCCGCTCAACTTGTCTGCTTTTGTATCAGTGTAAATGTCACAGTGGTGCTTCAACAGAGCAAGAGTTCAGAGCAAGGGAGCTGAGTGCTACATGACAAAATCCTACATAATGTCACGTATACCACTTTGGCGTGGCCGACAACATTTCAATACACAATCAATGAAGAAACTGGCATTGATGGTTGAGATCACTAATACAATGCACAGCTGTACCAATGGCATGAATCTGAAAACATACAATAATAGAGGATTATATGTTCCTCTTTTTCAATTTCAAGCTGACATTAATTCATCAAGTGTTTGATCAGTTTGCTTCCAGTTTTGTTCGTGATGACTGAAAAAAAGTGTGCATCTTAAATGGTCCAAAAATAAGAATCCATCCACTCGTAATAAAGTAAGAAAAGAAAAGAAAAAAAAAAACGTCTTTGAGGTCCTCTTCTTTGGAATGATCCACACTCCACATTCCTTGCAAACAAACACATCAAACACACACACACACACTGACATGTCCTTGTATAAAAAAAATGTGTATAAAAAAGGTCTCTGAGTGATCATGGTCCCCAGCCAATAGCACTGGAGTTAGTATTGTCTTTCTTATGGTCAGCCTTTAGTGTAGCATCACGGCTAATAAGGCTGGGATCAGTGTAAAGAAGAGTGAACAGGAGACCAGCTGTATACTGAACTCGATGCTCCTCTGGACATTGGCTCCCATCACAGCAGGATCATCTAGAGAGAGAGAGAGAAAAAAAGGAAAATTGAGTCAGTTCCAGATTTCATCATTAAGGCATGGCAAACACGCAGCTGAGTCTTAGACACACCACTGCTGTGACTATTTTGCATCTATCTGTTTTGTAGAAGAAATCCTCACCTGCTGGGAGATGGTTGGAGGGGGTTGTGGACTCCTCAGCGGCAGGAAACTTCACTTTTCCTCCGTCAAAGCTTTCCCTTTCTCCTCTGCCTTGGATTGGTCTGGGTGAGATTTTCCAGAGCCTTTATGCAACTACATCCACTTTCAGCCTCAGACAGTCCTGGCCATGGTGATGCATCGGCTTGGCTGTAGAAAGTCAGAAAGAGGAAAAGTTTAATACAAAACCTTAGGATCACAAGAAGTTGATTAAAAAAATAGACAGTGTTGCAGTATTACAGCACTTACAGATATAGTAATAGCTCTCTCCTGTTTGAACTCCTTGCCCAGGGTGAAGGTGTGAGCGCTGGAACTACTCCAAGGAATTTCTCAGGTGCGTGAGGCGGGGCATGACACTCCCAAGCGGAGCTGGTGAGAAGGTGAGGTTACACCGCGTCGTAGTCCTCCCTCCTGTGTACAGCACATGGCGCTCGGCCGTGTCTGCGATGGCACCCTACGCCCATTAAGGTGTGGTGTGGGCAGATGATGTCCAGATAGTCATTGATGCGCACTTCCTGTGTACTCATCCACAGGAAGCTGCAGGAGACAGGAAGAGAGAGGTTACTGACAAATGTCTTTATCCGATATGGAGGCATCCGCTCTGAGCATGTGTTCAACACACACACCCTGGCTCATACAATTTACATGTTGGGAATAATAATGAGGAGTTTATCATGAACAGGCGTGCGGCAGCAAAAAAACAAAAAAAAACAGACTCACTCACCACGTAAAACACGCATTAACACACGTGTTTCAGTTTAACATACCAAAACCCGTCACAACAAATTAGAAAGAGCCTGATCAGGCGGACTTGTTCACTTTGTTTTGAATGAGAAAACACACCTCGAATCTCCTTAGCCCTACCACCATCCACTCACACACACTTTCTTTCTCTCCTCCCCATTTCGCCTTCATGAGAGACTCTCACTCCTCATCTGTTTACAGGTAGACAAGATTTTGAATGACAGCTCACGCCCCATGATCTGTCTTTCACCTCTTCTGCAGGTCCACTTTTCTATTTGTACAACTCAGCAGCAGCTCTTTCTGTCAAGTCTTTTTAAAACCATCACTAGTCTCTTCACCTGAACACAGCTCCTGTTGCGAGACTCCACACCCCTAATTTATTGTCTCTATCTGTATCTCTGTCTCTCAATTTCTCTCAATTTCATCAAAAGACACAGTGGGTGGAGACAACCAGACTGGCAGCTCTCCTTCTCCCTTTTCATCTTTACCCTTCATTTAGTTTATGGCTCTTTTCAGCCCTCCTGTCTCCTCTTTTCACTTCCTATCCCTGTTTCCCCTGTGTGTCCTAATGAGGGTATAGAGATGGTGAAAAATAACCATAAATTCTGTACAGTCCCACTGCACATTGTGGTAATGGTGTTCAGCGAGAATACAACGGACTCAGGGGTTATGTTGCATTTTTCACCGAGTGGTTTTTACTTCTTGTTAATAAATAGCTGCTCCAGTGGATTTATTGAGACGGAATGAACTCCTAACCTGGTTTCTTCACTTTTAGTTTCCTTATTACCAATATGTCTTTCCTTTAAAATGTGTGATGCAAGGGAGGCTGCTCTATGCTGGTACATGTGATGTCTGACTGGTTAGGCGTGCTGTGAGATCAGCCAAACCGGGAGGCGAAGAAAGATTGATATTTACGTATCACAGGTAAAATAAACTGAAATCTGCAAGTTCAATCTTTGCTTAAACCGAATGACTGCTGGTGTATGCTTGTGTGAGTATGTCATGTAGAAAGTGAAAGTGACAAAACAACAGCTCCTGTCTGTCAGCTATTGTTTATGTGTGCTGTAAGTGTGTATGTATGTGTGTGTGTGTGTGTGCGCCCGGCATCAAAGCATATTGTCGCTCTCCTGTTGTTGTGGCTCCTGCTAGGACCCCCTGGCCAAGTCACAGACACAGTGGCTCAAATGTGGGCCTCTAACCCCTCCTTCCTGCCTCTGGCATGTGCCATGTGTGTGTGTGTGTGTGTGTGTGTGCATATGTTGGTTAGTGCTACCTACCTGTCAAAACATGCTTTGTTAGTTGAGCACAGCTCTACACTTGTTATCCAGGACTAACAGGCTGATCACCACCCCTCCACTTACAATGCCACTCTCTCTCAGAAAGGTTCTTTGTAGTGTGTACCTCCTAATAATAGGTGTGCAGCCTTTGCTCGTGCGTATATATATGTTTTGCCAGGGAAAGTGATTCAGTGAAAGGGAAAAAAGAAACATCTATTTGCAACCCTAATTGGCCAAAATAATCTCTGCTCTCATCTTGTTCCTCTCTTCTGTTTTTTCTTTAGTGAAACCAGTAATAACAAGTCAGAGAAAACAACAAGCTGTGAAGATCTAGTGGTTCCCCATCTGAAGTAAAGAATAGTTTTAAATTGTATAGGATACACCTTTTCCCACCTGTGTCCTTGTTAGCGGCCCTGGCCACCCTCTGCGTGAAAACACAGGCTTGTCAAAAAGCCACCAAAACAGATTGATTCTATTTTAATTTCATTCACAGCTCACGCTTTTAAGAAAGCTCTCCTTTTATCCTTCTCTTCACCTCCTCACTACCTCCCCTCCTCCTCTCCTCAATGGTCTGGCTAATTAAAAGCTGTTAGAGGTCTAGGGCCAATGTGTTCTCTAGAAAAGAAAGGGGAGAAGGAATGGAGCTAAGATGTAATTATACCCTTTCCTCCCCAAAGACAAGTACCTGAAGGCTACAGAGGCCTTAGCCCCTGTACCTTACCCCTGTGGAGCTTTCACTGCCCTGACTGCTGTGGATATGTGTAATATGTGTGCTCATATGACTGTCCAGATTTGTTTATGCTTGAATTAGTCTTTCTTGCTGTTAATTATGTTATCATCATGCGAGCACAAATTCAAGAAACTGAAACCTCTAGCTCCCTGTCCATTGAGTTTTACAGAAACCCTTGTCTTTCACCAGTCCTCTCCCTGCACCTGCACACTCCTCCGCTCTCTACCTTTATGTCTTCCTCATCAAAAGCTCTCAAATGCTGGAGACTTCCCAAGCGTCTTCCCTCTCCTCTTGACTGGCAGTTCTGGGAGAGTGAGTCGCGGTAATGTGATACCGATTGTCGTATGTGAGACTGAGGAGCCAGGTGTAGTTGTGCAAACCTACTTTCCACACACAGGTTCTTCTTCTTCCTGTGTGTTGGTTTTGTCTGTGTGTGTGTGTGTGTACGTGGTTTCATGAGAGGGATTCTCTGACCCTTATTCAGGGCATCTCATGCCCTAGGCTGATGAGCACATCTGTTTATCAAGGCCTACTGGAGCCTCTTGTGTGTTTGAGTGTGTGTGTGTGTGTGTGTGTGTGTGTGTGTGTGTGTGTGTGTGTGTGTGTGTGTGTGCATGAGTGTGTGTGATTTCTTGCATGTGACTGAGGTGTGGGTAATCAGCGAAGGTTGAAGGTGGTTGTTTCTCACTATGGAGTTACTCTAGCTTTTGCGTCAGTGCACAAGGTATGTGTGTGAGTGAGTGTGTGTGTGTGTGTGTGTGACTGAGTGTGTGTGGTAAGGGCATAAAATAGTAAAATAGTTGTAGTGCTGGTGGTTATGACAGTAGGTGACTTGTTCAACACTTGGCTCCCCTCACTGGAGCTTTGAAGCCTTGCCATTGTCCTTGCACCGCTCTTCTTCTTTTCTATTTTTTTCCCCCTGCCATCCCTCTTTCCTTTTCCCCGTCCTCCCTGACAACCCTGCCGTTCCTCCATTTGTCCCCTGAGCTCACACTGGTTTGGGTCAAACAACTGACACAGGAACTCTGTCTTTCAGTGTCTCTCTGGGGAGCGTTTCAAACTGGCAGCCGGGGTCAGGGGGTTAGAGTTCAGGGTCGCAACTTCTCACACACACACTACCATCTGAGTCAGCGTTGAAGATATTTGTTTCACACACACACACCTACAACACAACAACGAAGCAAGTCAGCACCACTAAACAGATGCATCCCCCACCACCACCACCACCATTTGCTCCGCAGGTAATCAGTAGTAAGTGTGCACACACTGGAGATGTAATGGCGGGGGCCTGCGGTTTGGATGGTTTACTGTGTTCTCAGAGGGCCCGCTCATCAAGTTTCCAGTCGCACTCTCACACACTTTTACTTTGACATGTACACTTAATACCCTATTAATTTACCGTGGCATGGCAGATGCACACCTCCTGTCACACGGGCCGAGGAGCTGTCAGTGGTTCTAATGGATTTAGCTGCTCACTAGTGGGACACTCCATAAAATCCAATCTAATATACACTGAAAAGTCTTTCTATATTGGCCTCCAATACAATGCAATCTACCTTCATTCTTCCTCTTCCTCTACGTGTTTCTGTCCCCACAGGATTATGAATTCAGTTTCTAGTATTTTGCAAATGTGTGTGTACATATCTGTATGTGCATGCCCCAAAGTGATAGTTAAGTCACTGAGAATCTCTTTGGCCCTAGCAGGACGAGAGCTTTTAAAAATGTCAACACTGCCGTTTCTCACTTATTTAATCCCAAACTCTTCCCTTCCCTTCATCCATCACTGTCCACTCTCTCCTCCCTCCGTCTGCCTCTCCTTTATTCTTCCAAAATTAGCCGATCCCCCCCTCTCCCAGTCCTCTATTCTGTCCTGTCTCTTAACGCTGACATAATATACCAGAGCTCTTCATCCAGGCTAATTTCTCAACACAAATCCCTTTCTCTGGTTCACCCTTCTCTCACCCTGCTCCCCAGCCCCTCCTCCTCTCTGCCCCCGAAATCTTTTCACCCCGTCCCCCGTTTTGTAGCCTCCCATTCTGTCTCCGATGAATAGGAGAAGGCCAAATGGTATCATGCTTGGTTTAATATGTTGGGGGGGTCACGGAGAGTTAATCTGCGTGCCTGTGTCTGTCTGTCTAACTGGGAGCGAGGGAAAAAGTTCATGGACTTCTAAGAATTTTGATTTTTAAAAAGTTTTTTTTAATTGGAATACATTTTAGATTAACTGATGCACAACAAAATATCGTCAAATACTTCAGCAGAGGTGTTAATTCTGCCCTTTAGGGGGCGATGGTGGGCTATGTGGTCGACAGCAATGCCAAGGTATGCCTGAAATGCTATGAATGACCAGTGGACGCATACACACACACATACTACGACAACATAGTCCCCTCTGGTGTTATAGCAGAGCCAGGGCTGAGAAGTGCTCTGTCCTCCTCCGGTGGAAAACTACTGGGGCAAAAACAGAGGAAGGTCTGTGAGAAAGAGGGGGACTGATTGAGAGAGAGAGAGACGAGAGGGAGGGGGGGAGGGAGGAAGTCTGGGCCACAGATAAGGAAGCGAGAGGAAGAGCAGAGAGAAAACAGAGGTACATGGATACTTTGACAGCAGAGGAGGATGTCTACAGAGCTGAAACACAGATATAAAGTATATACTGTAGTAGTCACTAAAACTCCCAGATGTTGCTGTGTGTTATAATGTGTGAAGGTATGAGTGCAAGTGTGTTAGGTAAGAGGACAGTTATATCAGCAGGGAATAAACACAAAGCCTTTCAATACTGAATCGGCAGGGAGCTATATGGAGATATCCTGCTTGTAACTGATTGTTCTGATGTAGGATGGATCTCATCTGGGAGATTAAGCTGGCAGTGATCCACATTGAGCAACTACAGGTTGATTATACATATATATCTCGTAACAATTACACAATAACCCACCTACCCAAATACGCACACATACACACACACACAGAGACTATAGGGGACATAATGTAATGAAACAGACAGAAGTTACATCAAGAGGATCACAGAAGCATAAATATATATAGAATGAAGCCTGTGTCTATGGGTCAGATGGTCAGATTACAAGCCGTCTGTAATCTATGTTAGTATGTGTGGGTGTGTGTGTGTGTTCTCATTCTGGTGAGATTAGAGGCCAACAACCAGACGGGACATGGGCTGGGGAGGGGTAAATAATGAGCGTTAAAGGAGAGACAGAGAGAGGGAACAAAATGTATAAAATGTATGAGTTAAAGGATGGAGGAGTGGTATATGTGGTGGTGGTGACATCATCCACCCTCACCCCAAGCTCATCGTTAAAGGCCACATGTACGTGTCAAGGCAGGCCCGGCTTTCTCAATTACAGCAAAAAGGCAGACAGAGCCAGACACTGATAGAGATAAACAGAATATTATATTACACCAAACTCCTGATAAAGATATTTGCACAGATACTGGGTGCGTGAAAAATAAACCTACGCTACTAGGGATGGATGGAAGCAGATAAAAAATGCAGAGATAACAGATAGAAAAGAGGCTAGAGTGTTAATAGCTTCCATATCTGTGCAGAACAGAATAGAATAAGAATAGATCTTGAATGCACTTGAATCTGTTAGTATGGTGATGGAGGGCTTGGGGCCAGCAGCCAGACCCAGCTGTTAGAAGAGAGGAAAAGGAGTGAAGATGGAGAGAGGAACAGACAGGTTCAGGGAGAGACAGACACACTCTCACACAGATACACACACAGCTGAGAGTTGAGTATAGTAACTGCAGGATGGAATGCTGGCTGTAACTAATATTAACATCCAAGTCCTCCCTCTTGCCCCCCAATGTGTGTAAGTGTGAGTCACACATTTATCATGTGCCTACGGTAACAGCCACTCCCTATTTGACGGGGCAGGGGCATGCACACACACAAACGTACTCTCAGTCCACAACAAAAATAAAATCACTTCCCGTTACAAGCAGGTTAAGGGCAGCGCAAGTTCAAACTCTCTCTCGTACAAACATCTGCACGCACGCACACACACACACACACACACACACACACACACTCATAAAGTCGACACAGGCAGAGACACGTAGTTAAAAACAAGACCGGACCAGACTGAGAAAAACATGCCTCTCCACCTGTCATGTAGGAAAACTTACACAAACACACACACACACAAACACACTTAGGGTATAAAATCCCTACTGTGCTTTTGAAGCACAGATTTAAGCCAGAGTGAACACACACTACAGACAAACGCCCACACACACCTAAAGTCGTGCCAGTGCTTCACACCTCTACACTCCCCGACATGAATGGGCAGACTGCTGCCATCTGGTCACTGTCCTCTACCTAAGACAAATCACTGCTACTCACAATCAGACCTAGAATCAATTAGCATCAATTATCCACAGCCCGCTGCCGTCAAAGGCCGCTGATGGATCTCTGTAATCCTCTGAGCAGGTGATAGATTGATCAGTGGGGATGATTTGGGGCAGGTGGGCCTTTAGTCAAGCCGGAGGAAGCCCGTACAGACAAGACGGATGATGGAGAAAGAAATTAGAACGACAGGAAGATTTGGGGGGGGGGGTTAGAGGGGGAGTCTGGAAATGAAGGATTACAGTAGAGTTAGACTGTAAAACATGGCAAAAATATCCTACAAGTGGCAAATTTCTGGCAGTAACTTTCTGAAAGTCTATTTCCCGGGACTCCCCAAAAATGTGTGTGCGCATCTGAACCACAGAGAATGAGAAAGTGAAAGGTTTTGGTCCAACAGAGGGTGGAGGAAATCCGACAGATATAAGAGAAGCAGAAACAGAATAGCCACTACTGAATTCACTCATTCACATGTTTGTGATGTGTGAATTGTTGATGATGTGTGAACTTTGTGCCTGTCTGTGTCAGGGTCTATGTTTAGCCATCGATCAAAAAGGGGATTAGTGTTATATTACGATTTTTCTTCTAGTTATGCAACTCCCATTTCTGAGCGGTAGTCAGTCCAGGGTCGCCAGAGTCAGCATGTCACAAGATCTGACTTTGTGGCTTAGACCACCATGCTCTCTCTCTCTCTCTCTCTCTCTCTCTCTCTCTCTCTCTCTCTCTCTCTCTCTCTCCCACCTCTCTGCCTTCACTTTGTGTTCATCAGCCTTTAACTCGAGGCTCCTGTTTCCTCTTTTATCCAGCCTTGACCAGAAAGACTCTGGTTTCACATTTGCTTCTGTGAAGTTACCTGTTTCCTTCTATCTCACCTGGACTAGAGCTCCTCCCCTCTTGTCTGTAGTGAGTCAGGTGTAGAACTCAGGTTGAATCAAACCCTGCTCCTCTGAGTCACACATGGACTAACCCATGACACAAGCACTGCTCATGACGAAAACGACTTTTCCATTAGATCCCCTTCATCCAATTATGAGGACAATTGTTTTCCTTGTTGCAGAGCTCTTTTTTTTTTTTTTTTTTTTTTTTTTAGCCCTGCGTCTATTGTCATTGTTAAAGGGCAATTAGGGAGCCAGTAATGTAATCAAGACAAAGACTAAAAGGCTATAATGGCTTCTGCCCTTGTTTCGTCTCGGTGGCGGGTTTTAATCGACCTATCTCGACACACAGCAGAGAAGCGGGGACGGGTCCTTCTGTTTCATCCCGGTTATAAAATAATACTGTCTGTCAAGCGTCGGGGTCTCTCGCGCTAAAAGCTCAATAAATCGCGCTGCGATATTGCGCGTCTGTCAACCTCCATCGATCCCGCTGAGTGGTCGGATAGCATTACATTTCTGACCTCAACACAAAACAGACAGCAATATGCCTCTGTCTGACTCACACACACTCTCTTTCCCAACGAGAAACCACTTTACCGTACTCTTGATGACTCTTGATGTGGCTTCTGCATAAAACAGATAATGAACTCAACCTCCTGTGATTCTTATTAATTAATAGACTTTCCATGACACACACACACTGTATACACACATACACAGGTGCAGACCCTACAGACAGCGTCACCGGCCAAGTTCATACTCGTCAGTCTATTTTCTACTATTAGAGTATGTCTGTGTCTGTGTGTTGCGGTTAAATATAGTGGTGAATCTGTCCATCTGTCTGGGCATCCGCACCCAATCTCCTGCTGCACCCGGCTGCTGCTGCTGTATGGGTCCTAATGCTTTATAATCACAATCCTGTTCAGGCGAGTTTAAAGGTAGACCACACAAGCCTGACTTTAAACGTCACATGAACCTTTAATTGTCACATGATATGAAAACAAAAGTCTCTTTGTTGTAGCTGTTAAAGAGGCTCGAGGCCACACAGAGCCAATATGGGATGTGGGATGAGACTTAACAAGTGTGGAATCGTACGAAAGTACAAAGTTACATCCACTCGTCCCTGGACGCAGCAGGAAACGCACGCAGCCACACAGACAGAGCAGTGTTTGCTCAACCACACGTTCAGACAACTGTCTTATACCACAGGCACACGAACATCCAGGGTACATACACGCAAAAAAAAAAGCACAGATCGGCACTTACTTTGGGTTCGAGCTGTTCCAATAGACGCTGTGTCTCTCCGCAGAGGCGAACCAAGCACCGATGCTCAGTGCCAAACACACCAGATACACCAAATCCATAGCTTCTCTTCTCCGCGGGAACCTTAACAAGTTCAGCTAGTGAAGGATAATTGAAAACAGTTACTGGTGTTGAAGATCTCAATGCGTAAATATGCGCACGGCAACCGAACGTGGATTTTACGCGCCTGCTGTAGTAATAAGTCTAACTCAAAGTGATGAGTGTGACCTGGTAGTATTCTACTCTTGACTGGTTCACAGAAGCGCAACTTGTCTGTTTTGTTTGGCAGAGGCTCCACCCCTCGAAGTGCAGTAAACCAATAGCAGTGAGGCAACCTTGACGCTCCGCCCAGCCTCGCTCCAGCTGCCCGCACTTCAGACCTGAAAAACACAAAAACAACCTTACTACCAAACCTGTAAAACAACCTAGCAAGACTGTAATAAAGAAATATAAAGCAAATTGGAAAATTACCCTGATAAGAAAGTTATAAACCACAAAAGTGAAGTGAAGAAAAAAGCTCACCACTGAAAGTCCATATCATTCATTACAAGGCAAGTGATTGAAATTTAATAATGATAGAAATGTAAAACAAAGTCAGCTGTCAGCATTTTTCATCTGATGTAAAAATAAACAAAAATAGTAAAGAGATGAGAGGGGAATATGTACACACACGTGAGCCATCTAAGACAACATCAAATGATAAAAATGGCAGTTGTGGAAAAAGTATTCAGATCATTTATGTAATAAAAACTAGGCTACAGACTATTTGGTAAATTTAATCTATAATATTGTGTCATTTTATAAACTGATCATATGTTTTGTAAGTAAAATCTGAATTGAAATAAATGCATTTTAATAAAAGTCTAATATATTTTCCTCTGAAATATAGTGGTGTGTCTGTATGAAGTGTCACTGAATGCAAAGTACCTCAAGATTGTGCTTGGGCACAGTATGTGCTTAAATGCACTAGGTTACTATCCACTACTAAAAGTCTAGCTACTAATTCAAGTAAATTACTACTGCCGGTGTCGTAGGTTGGCTTTTGTTGTTGTTGGTTATTGTGTTCCATGTTGTTGTGTTGTAACACTGTAAGGTGTTGCTACTGGGCTGTGTGGTATTGTTTTGTGACGTACTGTATGTCGTAATTCATTGCTTAGTTATTATGTGTTGTAATGCAGTTTGTCAAGTTATATTTTTGTATTGTATTAAACTGCATTGTTTTGCACTCTTTTTTTTTGTTGTGCGCTTTGAAATCAAGCTATAAATATGTTGCTACACTAATGCTGCTAAGATGGATTTATTTTATATATTGTATACTGTAGGGCTTTTGGCTCAGATTGTCCCACTGGTTGTATTTCAATCACTTGAGAACCCTCTGCAGAGATGTATGTGTGTGTTCTTGCAGGCTGCTGCTGTTGTCTAGGCACACTGGTGGACTAGTTACGTTTTGTCAGATAATAAAGAATTATTACCTTCTTATCAGTCTCTCTAATCTTGTGGTCTCTCCTTAGCTGCGTCCCCAGACAGGTAACTGTAGAGAACAAGCTCACAGATGGAGTGGATAAAGTCCAGACCATGGGGTGTCAGCAGGATTGTGGCCCCAGCAGGAGAGGGCTTCCCTCGGGCAGGGCTGGAGCCCAGCCCAGGTTAGCTGGTTCAGAGCTCCAGAGCTGCAGGGAGACAGGAGGGGGCATTGTGTGTGTGTGTGTGTGTGTGTGTGTGTGTGTGTGTGTGTGTGCGCGTGTGTGTGCGCGTGTGTATTCTGTGTGCAGACAAACTGAGTGTCTGACTGTCCCTAGGCTTGGTTGGGCAAGCACACACAAGTCCTGGCATTCTGAGAGGATCTTACACACACAGTCACTGTGGATCCTGTAGGCAGTGGGGGTTAATCATGGCTGATGGTGCTTTTCCATACTATAATGTCTCCCTAAAAATTAGGAAAAAATGAGTAGGAAGAAGAGTAATGAAGTGGCATAATGCATGAACAAAAATAACTGGAGCAATGGGGTCAATTTAACAATTTCTTACAGTGTAAGTAAAAAAAATCTAGTTCATGATAAAATCTTAATCTATAAATAACTATTCATGTGATGCCCATTTCTTCCACTTAGCTCAAATGACATTATATTCTGCTTTAAACATATGTATTGATTTCCTCTATGGAATGACTGAAATGCAAATACTGTTCCAGCAGCTCCCAAACCAGTCAGTGATTCACCAGCTGCAGACTACCAGCAACATGATCCATCAGCTCTCGCTCATACACAACACGAGGACTGACTGTCAAAGTGTTCCTCGTCGCCAGCAGACTTCCGCTGCTCATACATGGGATCTCCTCATGCCTCATGCCTTCATCTAACACATAACCAACCACGTAGCAAGACCAAAACACATATTTAGAAAATAGCAACCCACAAATACACCTCCTCTCTGCTGCTGCTGTGGCCAAGAGTCAGATAGTTGGGACCTCCTATCGCACCCATGCACATACAGTATGTTGTATGCTTGCTGTACATGTACACAAACACACAGAGACAAACAAACATGTAGGTCTTCCCTGCTGGCTCTTTTGATGGTGTTGTTGCCAGTGGAAACCATGTATAACTCTCAGGGAGAGACTTAATCCTCCCACAGCCCATACAGACACACACAGATGCGCACAGACAGGGAAGACCAGGGTTTCTGTGAATCACAGTAAAGCAGAGAAAACTGGATGGCTAAAAAAAAAGCAACTTGCAGAAAAAGTGTTTGAGACGATGGAAAGCTCGACAGTTCTAAAAGTGGATTAAAGGAAGTTGGGGGAAGACTTGACAGCCGTACAAACCTTTCATCAAACACAAACCGGCTTGTTTATTTTCTAGGGACTTGTCTCCAGGCGTCTCAGTATCTGCCGCAAGTTGTTTAACGTGCTACAGAAATCCCGCAATTACATAACTTGCATAATGAAGTAAAAGAAAACTGAGAGAGCATGTGGTGCAGCCTGTACCTGGTGATGCCTGATTTTCTTTTTCCTACTGTCTCAACCAAATGCTGATCCATCCATTTTATTGGAGGGGAACGCATAGGAGTTTTGGGGAGTGAAGAGATCCATAAAACAAAAACAGATGGTGTCAGAGGAAGAGAAGTATCAGCCCAGCTAGAATAAATGTTTTGATAAGAGGGGTTAAGGATATATGGGAGACAGCTATTTTAAAAAAAGGGGCCTGAATCCCCCTCAGCCTATTAAATTTTCAGTCTTGCTTCTCTCTTCAGCTTCTTTCTCTCCAATCTCATCCTGTCGGCCCCAGGCAGGGATCAGAGCTGGTCAGGGATCTCCGTGTCAAGATTTGGAGAAGTTTCTTCAGACACACACACACACACAAAAATATGAAACAGGAGTGTTTAATAGAGAGAGGAGAGAATGAATCAAGGTGGAGGTGGAGTGAAACTTTTTAAAGTGACAGAAGGGTGTTATAGATAAAAGACAGATGGAAACACTGGGCGTCAGCCACGCTGAAAAAATAAAAGGAACCAAACAGGGATGATAGGAGAAACTGCTTGGTTGTTGTTCAGGTGAGGGTAGTAACACATCTGCCCAAACACAGGCATGTACTTGCACAGGTTTTTACTGGCGTTTAAAGGTGTGTTAGAGAGCTCTGATCCCTGCCGCTGTCTCTATTGTTGCTGCATTTGATGAAGCGAGATGTTATCCTGTTGATTGCTTTTCTGTCTCTTTTTTTTGTCCTTACTTTGTCACATCATCGTGCGTCATGCCATCGAGCCTCTGCCTCCGCTGCTGATGTACCATTTGAGCTTCTCCTCCCTAACCTTCCACACAGAGAATAACCATAGCTAGCACTGGAAAAAAAGGTCATATGAACAGTCAACATTATGATAGAATGAATATAGGGTACAAAGGGGCTTAAAGGGGCTAAATCACCGTAACATGCTCCTTAGTGACTCTAGTTGATCACAGATTGCATTTCAAACGTTTGCCTTTTGTTCACCCAACCTCTGTTATTACCTCAAGCTTAGGCTTGTTAACGCTTGGCATTGTTTCATCTACACATGGACAGCTTGTCACCCTGCTGCCCTCTGTCCCTTTATCCCCTGCCTCCTGTGGGCCCTTGGCCCTCTGGCTCATAGCGGCACACTCCGACAAGCTGCTCCTTCTCTGGCACCACAAAGGCATGTCTCCTGGCCCCTATTCACACCCATTCATCTGCATACAGGTGGTCACCCATTCAAACACAGGGAGGCACACTTCAGCTTAATAGCACTCCATGTGCCTAGTTTTAGCCCAGCAGGGGGGCAAATAGTCCTTCTTGCAGTGACAAGGTCGTGATAAGCTCGTGGTGGTTCATCTCTGAGCATCCTCTGGGAAGCTGCCACGGAGGCTGAGCTGTTTTCCAAATGTGCAGCATATGAACGAACAAGATATAAAAACAAGCCACAGACACTCACTCAAACAAACTAAAACAATGTTGCATGTGTGCTGACGGCAGGAGGTAAATGAGCCACCTCCCTCACTCCTGGACAATAACACAGTTTCACTATTCAGACCACAGGAATCATTAACTTGCCCAGTCAACAGGCACACTTCTCTCGTTCGCCTCTCTCCCAGCTGCTTTGTCCTCTTTTCTGTCTCCCAGGGACTCTCACATACCCCCCCCCACACACACACACACACACACACACACATATAAACACACAGCACAGCACTCAAAAGCACAAACAAGCCCCAGTGAAATATTTAACCACGCTACTCAGGCTCACATTGCCTCTGCCATCATTTATTATACTGTATCTGCTTGTCTGTCTCCCTGCCTGTTCTCTCGGCTCATCTGTTGTCTCTGCTGTCTTTCCTTCCTTCCCTTTCTTCTGTTCATCTGTTCAGTTATTTCCATGGAGCCCTCATCAGCCCCTGGCCAGAATGTGCCGAGTACATCTCTCTCCGTTTACTTTACTTTTTCTTGTTTTCATTTCACATTGACTAACTATTGAGCGTGTCCCCCTCCCTTCACTCTCTTTTATGCTCTATTGCTGTGTGTCAGTTCCTACTTCCTCTGTCTTGGTGTGGTCCCAGTTTTCTTCTTGCTGCTTGCCCCCTCTACTCACTTTCAATCTTTTCTCATCTCTGTTTTTTTTCCCCCACACAAGTACCTCGGGCAGTGCATTTGTTAGGAGAGAATCCATTATCCTCCTCCATCCTCCCACCCTCTGTCCTCTTTATCTCTCTCTCTCTCTCTTTTTGTATCCTCTCTCTCTCCTCTCCTCACATGCTCCTGGCCCCAGCCCTATATTCATTAACATAGTGTTAATGATCCCAGATGGACTGACATGTACTCTATGGGGGCGAAGTGTGAGTGGCTTCTTCCAAGGGTGTGTGTGGGCGGTTGTGTGTATGTGTGTGTGCATGCACGACTGTTGGGTACATGTGTGCATAATTGTGTATTCATGTGTGCATGACTGTGTCTACATGTGTGCTTGTATGTGGGTACATGTGTTCATAAATGCATTTGAGTAAGAAAGAGATTGCTTGTTTCTCTCCTGGCAGTGAAATGCTCTGTTATGATGATATGCATCTCTGATGCCCTTCTTTTGGAAAGCCAACAATAGAGTTGATCAGACTGCAGCTGAGACAGGATGTAGGTTGATGAGGAACTTGTTCTGCCTTTGAATATAAAGTGAGTAGAAAGTGTTGTGACATTCCCGTTCTTTAACTACAAAGTCAAATTAAAGTAAATTGAAAAAGACGGGCATTTTGTCACCAAATAAGCAGCTCTGAAATAATGGAGAATAAGAGCTTTGTCATGCAGGTCTGAGACATATTCATCCATATTTCTTAAAAATAATAGTAAGATTTCTCACTAGTTTCTCAATATTACTTATTTACTTTTACATGACGAAGTGTAAAGAAAGGAAGGGATTTCAAACTGAAAAAAAGATGCTGCAGGATTTTAGATAAACCAACAACATCAGCTGTCAAACAGTATTTTGTCCTATAATCACTGTAAACCATATTACTCTCATAAATAATCTCAGTACTTCCTCCTAAAAATATAAAATACAGTTTTTGCTCAACAGGTCCATTCTAATATGTCTTCACTGTATGACTGAAAGTATGGGGACACATCTGTGGCCATACTTTTGTGCACTTTCAGTGTGGCGATCTTTTTAAAGGAATAATTTGACATTTTGTAAAATAAAATTGCAGTTTCCACTGGTTGCCTGGCAACTTCATCGTGACTGCAATACTCTAGGAAGTCCCTGAAGCCAGACAACAAACAGTCCAACACATAAGCCCCTTAAAATCACAAATTGTCATTTTAAACTAAGATATAACATATTAACCAGTGAACTTTAGAGGTACTAGTGGGTGGACAGACTGACTCTTTCCTCCTTTTTTCAGTCTTTTTCAGTCTTAATGCTAAAATCTCAGCAAAAAGGAAGAAAAGCATATTTCTCAGAATGTCATGTTTTCGTATAATGGTTTGGGCTTGACCGCTCTAATTCTAATTCAGGGAAATCTAAATGCTACAGCATTCAACAATATTAGACAATAGTGTGTTTCCCACTTTGTTGCAACAATTTGGGTTTGACCCTAAAGATGTTTGGTATGTAAATACTTGACTTGTCTGCGCACACCCTTGACCCCAACCCCACCTGCACCTGACACCTTTGGGGTGAACCAAATTGGACGAGTGTCCCTGTGGCTAAATAAGAGCAAATCTTTATAGCCAGGTTTCAAAATGTTACTTTGTTCCTGCATCCGCATAGTTTTGGTAGCTTATGTTGTAGCAAAATTAAATATAGTTAAATATAGTTATACATCAGGGATTGAGCAAAACCATTTTTTAAAGTGATCCTTCGACCCATAAAATGTATGCTATGCTAAATGTGTCTATGGATAGACTCAAAGGATCAACAAGTTAAGAGAAGGCAAGCAGTTAAAACCCTGCTGCTAACCAAGTTTAGGTCTTGTGGTGCACAGACACACAAACACACACAAACATGCACACACTGCTAAGGTTACAATGTTACAGGTGCAGGGGCAAAGTTCATGTATGTGTGTCATGGATACGTTAGCATTCTCTAAATGCATACACACATTGCTTGACCCCTCCAAATATAGTTTACTGCATGCTCACTAGTAGCATAAATCCTAACTTACACAACATAAAACAAGTTTCCATCTAACTTCAGATAAACAGCAAAACAAATCAAATTTATCTTTAAGTCCTTCACTGCGGTACATCTTTTTCTCTCTATGCCTTCTCTTTTCTTTTCTCGTTAAATCGTCCAACCCCTGTCATGCTGTTCTCTCTGCCTCCTGTTCTGTCTCTCTCTGTTTTTTTCTTTGTCTATCATGGGCATGGTCACGCCATTGCATAATCGCATGGTGTCGCCCAATTATCACAACACTCAGTCTTGCACTTTCCATATCAGGGTTGTCCCTCTTCTTCAACGAAAACACATCAACAAAACCCTGCACAAAACATGCACACAAAATCAATTGTTCCACTCTGAACCATTACCCGCGTCTTTTGTTTTCTCCTGTTGAGCAGAAGTGTGGTGTAAAGCTAATGTGCCACTAGAAAAACACCTGTAGTAGCAATTACAGAAACCAACTTTCAATACAAAGCAGCCAGATCCACCCACACTCAGCCACACACTTCTATGTTAGATTTAATGTGCAGGTTTTTGTTGCAGTTTTTTGCAGTTTCACATCTTCGGAAAAAGATCCTTGAGATCTCATATTGTGCAAATGCCGATAATGATAACATGCAAGGAAGAGCCACTCTGAATGGGAGCGCAGATGTGACTCCTTGAAGAGATTGGCTAATGAGAGACTGGAAATTAATTTAGAGAGCACAGTCCATTAATAATTGATGCACTCTTGAGTCAAACAGGAGATGTGTATGTGTTTGTGTATTTGTGTGCGCACCTCTTGGCAAAGAGCAGTCACCATGGTGATCTCCTAAAGCAGGGTCTCCTAAATGATACAAGTGGGCGGCAGCAATGTCTAGTCCAGCCATCACACTACCACACAAATATAACACGCAAATACACGCTCATTCATATATATATTGGTTTTTCTATATTTGTGAGGACCTTGTCTAGCCAATTCATTAGAAAGTTAATACTTTTATTCTTACAATTTCACATGAGTCCTGTTGTTTTTGATATAATAATGCCCTCCGTTAATTACCTAGATCTGGGAAAATGGCAACATCCCCACAGTAGGCAAGGACACAAGTGGTCAGACCAGGCCAGCATTACCATTGAGTGGTCAACAAGCACATGTCCCGTCTAAAATTTTGCAGGGACAAACATAATAGTTAATTCTGATATGCATTAAATGTATTTAAAATTGCCCTTTGCATGCAAAAAACCTAAACAAATTATAAATTAAACTAGTGAATAAAATGTTAGACAAACAAAAAGGAGTCATTTCGTAAATACTGCCACCAACTAACTGAATTCACACAACCATATAATCCCTTTCTCAAACCCTACTCAGATAGTAACTCTAAATCAGTATGAGGACTCATCAAAATGTCCTCAAACCAAAATGTCCTCGACAGATCAGTGATCTGTCTAGTCAGTCCCTCATGTCAAGAGCATGAGCTAAGCCAGACCACAATAATAAACACAAACACACATGCTAGAGGTTTGAGTGGGTTTATCCTGGCAGATGGACATGCACAACATGTTCCTGTGGGATTTTCCTCACTGCCAAACCGATCAGTAGGGTCATCTACACACACACACACACAGACAGGCATGTTTCACTTCGAGTGATTTAGTAATTCTGGCCAGTCACTGAAATTATCTGAGCTACCTAAGTGTGGAGAGGTTGTGTGTGTCCAGTTTTCGATGACAGCAGGTGATAGGTTGAGGCAGGTCAGGTCAGATTTTAGAGGTTGGGTGAGTTAAAACAGGCAAATCTAGGAAAGCCCCAGCGGGGCGGTGGTTTCCAAGCCTAACAGCAAACAGATGGTGTCCTCTACTGCTACACGGACTAATGGAATAAAATACCTGATTCAGGGGCCAGACACGCACAAACACAAATTGATCTTACAAGGAAGAGGCTCGGGGGATTCAAAGGATGTTTTTGAGATCACCAGTTCCAAAGAAAGGAGGTTCTTTTTGGAGTAGCCTTTCATCAGACTTAACCCCACCATATAAAATGTTCTTTCTGGATGTGGCTTACAGGACTGTCAGAGACAGAATGTGCTCACAACCAAGATGCTCCTGAAGTCACTGTGGCATGATGCAGAATCAAAAGTGCCTCAAAAAGTTTGAATGGATGTATTGTAATAAATTGTAGGATGCAAATCCCTTGATCATAGTAGATTTTGACAAAGACAGTAAGCCAGGAAGCTGAACAAAAAACAAAATCAAATTGGATTGGGTGTGTGCAGACAAAACGAGGACTTTTATGACTATTTAGTTTCTTGATCACTGCCATCTGCATAGGTTTGCTGGCTGAACCTGTCAAAAAATATCAGTATAGCTAACACATGAAACCACACATTCTTGACAAGTCCCAGATTTGGGTAACACTGACCTGAGACTTGAGATGTTGAATGATTATCCATCATTAGGATTTATTCTTATATCCTTGATTTTTTCGTTGGTAAATCATTTTGAACTTAAACATCTCATACATAAAATTTTAAAGGAAAAGACTTGAAGTGAAGCCTCCATTTGAAGCCTCTGGAAGTACCCTCCCTTCTCGCCTCCTTCTGGTCAACAATGGGACCTGTACAGTGGAGGCATGTAATCTAATACAGCCTTCTAGCTGGGGGGTCAAGTTAGCTGGGACACACTTAAAGGACAGGTCAGGGGGTTATACAAAGAACAGTCAAAGAACAGTACTGATGGATTACTTAGCCTCTAAAGGTCTCTATTGTTACCTTAATATGATTAGTAATTGCATTACTGTGTCCTCGTCTTTGAGGAGTTGGTAAGGTATGAGGAGCAGGCTTAGTAAGTCTTGTTATAACAGGCTACAAGTTAAGGGCTGTGAGCCTCAAAGCGCTTATGGATCATCACTCTGAACTCTCATTACTGTCATCTAATCTGTACAGCACTCACTTCTAAAATCAAACATCTGTTATTGGTTTGATTTAAACTGGAGAGGATAAGGTGAGGGAGAAGTGGAATATTAGAGTAAATCCTGGTGGCATTTCAGTAGAGACTGACTTATGGTGGTTCTTGGTGCCGTGGGACCCCTTTCCTCTATTTTATTCCTCCATCAATGGAATAAAAGGAGCTAATCCATTATTGGATATTATACCAAGTAAGCGAACGTCAGTGAGTATGCCTATCACAGGATGTGCAGTGTGTGTGTGTGTGTGTGTATTGATTAAGTCACTCACAGCAGTGTTCTAGCATGAAAGCACAGCAGAGTATGTCGGCCATTGGCCTTAATCAGTCAGAGAAAGGTGTCAGATTTGGAAATTATTGCAAAATGCACAAAGATTTGCCCTATCAACATCATAAAAATATTGGCCTGAGCTCAAGTGCCAAGTGTGTGTATGTTTGCATTAGCATCACATGTGTGTATTTCATAACACAAAGTCCATATATTGTCTCTCTCTCTCAAGTTTTTCTTGATTTTATGTCTTGAGGGTATAAACAAACACTTCTGCAGTTGCCGTGAGTGTACATGAAAGATTATAGAGTGGTTCAAACTAATTTGATTAAATACAAATTACAGTTTGAGTTGAACACCACATTACCACGAAAAGTATTAAAACTAGTTAAGAACAAACAGAGCCGAAAAGTTGTCTAAAAGTAATAACAATAAACCCTGAAACCCAAAAGATAGCTTTTAAAAGATGAGTAAATGTAGCTCAATGGATAAACAATTTTTTGAATCTGGAACATTAAATAGTAATATTATAATAAGTGAATGTAAGTTGAAATGGATTGCTAAAATGAATGCATAAACAAAGTTGAAAAAAGCAGAGTAATGGATAAGTGGTTAGTTGAATTAATAGTTGAAATGGAATGCTAAAAATTAATGAAAAGCTATTGAAAAATTAAACTGTTAGTTTCGAAATAAAAGTTAAGTGGATAAATGGTTAAACGTACGGACAAAAAGGTTGAAATGCGTTGATGAATAATGCTTTAAATGGTTAGCTAATAGTGTAGTGGCTGTCTGACAAAAAGATTGGAAACTACTCATGGATGTGTGAACTTCTCCATGGTTTAACAAAAATGTCTCTAAACAATTTTATCTCTATTATGGTGTGTCAGCTCCTTCCTCTTTAATATAATGGAAAATTGTCATTTCCTCAGCAAAATATTATTTAATGTTACCCTGCTTGGACTCTAGAGGATTTTGAAAGCACTGGGAGCCACAGGTTATTTAGCATTCATGTGATCCACCAAACAACACTGATATGGATTTCAACAAATGTCAACCTTGAA
>BRZM01000644.1:77923-93506 GCA_033238685.1 Lates japonicus | reverse complement strand
TGTTGGCGTATTGCTGTACATTTCTTCCCCCTGATTTCTTGACCCCTCACATGGAAGCAATGTGCTTGGCCCCATCTCAGCTTACACCGCCTGCTTTCCCCATGCCTCCATTTTCTCATCCTCCCTCTGAACGGCTGCTCTGATGCTGTCAGTCGCCCCCAGATTTATGCTTTTGGTGTTAGTCACTGCCTGGCTTTCCCCTCGTCCTCTCGTCACATGTCCTTTCTTCTTCTGCTTAGTACTCATCTCTATTTCTAAGACAGCATCTGCACAGCCCCAACAGATGGGAGGGTTATATTTACTCTGTCTGTCTGACATACATACCATCCATCCAATAAACATGTACTTTAACACTGTGCAAAAATTAAACACACACTGGAGATGAAAGACTCATTAATACAACTCTCGAGACTGCAGAGTAAATATGTGGATTGAAAGTGTAATTTGATCTTTCAACTCATCCCAGTGTGGTTTATCAGGTCGTACAAAAGTGTACAGTTTAGCAGCACAGTGTTTTCACATGCTGGTGTATAATTGATGTGTGTGTCAACCCGAGAGTAGTGCATCCTTACTCCATTATTAGAGACACCTGTGCTGTGTGTGACTGTGCATATTTGAGTGATTTTGTCCAAATGTGTGCATTAATGTTAAAAGAGTGTTTGCAGTTGTCTGTGTGTGTGTATCATCCATTGGAAATGATCTTAGGGTCAGACAAGGTATCAGATAGACTTAATGGATTTAGATTTAATTGATTAATCAGTGTGTTAGAGCTGTGTGGTTTAACTGTACCTCTAACCAGCTGTCCCTTTTCTTATCCTCTAATCAATTGTGATTATCTGCTCCTAAGATTTCCGGAGGACGGCTCTCGGTCTTTATTCTGGAGTTTGTTACTGGCAACAACAACAAGTTGTTCTGCTTGTTTATGTGACATGCGGGGAGGAGTCCACACAGTGCTGCCTCTATCTGTGACACATGACGTCTGTGTCTTTTTGTATCTGTGTGGCTGGTTGTTGACACTGTGAACAGAAAATATCTCTCATCATCTCTCTTTAAAGGCACAAACGCACCAAATGTATACAAAAGTCACGCACTGGATGATGATGAACAAAATCGTACGAGGCACTGGAACTTGCATATCAACAGACACAGCCTGGCTCACTGACCTCACAACAGGCAACAGTAGATGATTCAATAGCTACTAGCTTATTTAACACAGCCAACTGGCTCACATCTACAGATTGATCGAAATAGAAGAACAACCCACACATGACACCGCCACCCTTGAAATGACGTGCGCGGTATTAATGCGACGAGCCCGTCTGAGTCATTTTGTTGTCAAAGCGAGACACACAGCACACACACACATATGCATCGCCCTCACACAACCTTTAATGTACATGAGTTCAATATAAGCATCACACACACACCACCACACACAGGCCGCTATCAGCTTGACATTGTGTTATTTGTTGTTATGTGAGATCTTCAGACTGTTTTGAATTTTCACATATGCAGCACATGTGCTCATACAGCACAACCAATTTTGCACTCAGTATGTGACTGCTGTTTTACAATTATGTATTTATCATTTATTCATGCCACACATGAAGAAAAAATATGTTTACCTCACAACCCAAAATGTCAGGTCAGGATGATTCTCTGATTCACATAACTAGGTGCAGATGCTCATCAGCATGGGAATGTGACAATCTGTGCCTTGTTTGTTTAAATGTGGCAATTTCCATGCAGATTTCTTTGAAAATTAAATTAAAATATTGCTCAAATTTACATTTTGCTCAACTGCAGTGTCACAGATGAATAGTTAAAGTGATTCTAAACCAAAATAAATTTTAAAGTGTCAAATACTTCACCTTTGTAAACTTGAAAGGTGGCTTTTAATGCTTTTTTATTTCTCATCTGCAGAGAACAGCAGCTGGCAACATGGATTCAGTAAGTCACACATATTGGATTTCAATGTCAAGGTCTCTGTGACTTTTATTTCTCCCTGTGCTTCTCCTTGTTTCCCTCCTGTTTTCTCCTGTGTCCTCCCTGTGTTCAGTGTGTGTGTGTGTGTGTGTGTTGGAGGTGTAGCTGTCTCTGATCACCCGGCTCACCTGTTTCCCATTACTCATCACCTGCAGCGTAAGAACCACAGCTCTCCAACCACTCGTCACACTGGTATCACACTCTCAGCAACTTTAGTACTGAGTAGTTCTCTAGAGTTTCACTTGGGTTTGTTCTAACTTGTGTTTTCCCTGTGCTCCAGTGTTCACCTCCTCATGCTAACCTGCAAACCTCCAGCCTGCTATTACCCCTTTGAATCAAATATACTGTATCTCTCACTACACCTGCCTCTGTGCCTGCTCAAAACAAGCCTTAACAGTATGTTGCCTTAAAGAATAGTTCAGCAGGGGGAAACAGCTAGCATGACTGTCCAAAGTTCAAAAATACATCTACCAGCACCTCTACAGATCACTAAATAACACATCATTTTACATTTCAGATTGTAATTAAACAAACATGATATTATACTCTGTTAATTATGAAGCCTGTTAAGAGGTGCTGGTGCTGGTTATTGTTGCACTTGCAGCTTCCAGTATATATGCTAAGCTAAGCCGATCAACTCCTAGGTTTTCCAAAATGTCAAATTCCTTGTATGTGCAAACTTACTTGGCACTAAAGTCTGATTCTGATGTCAAACTATTCCTTTAAAGTGTACACTTCTGAAGCCTTGAGGTTAAGCCAGTACAGAGTGATTTTTTTCTCAATGAATTATCAGAACCACGTGTAATTCCGAAAGAATGCAGTTGTTCATGTCCCATTTATTCATCTGATAAGGAGAAGCAAAAATAAAAAGGCTTAATGTTCTACTTTACTTGTTATTTGCCAAGTTGAGCTTTTGAAAATCCATGGGTACATAGCAGGCTTGACTGAAGTGGTGGTGATAATGGCCATGGGCATATGGTGTGTCGTCTAGCTGTTTTGTCCCTAGATTTCCTTAACTTCATGTGTCTCATTTGACTTGTGGGTATTTTTCTGTCCTGGCATAAAAGCAGGAGTCTTTTTCTTTTCTTTTCTTTTTTTACCTAAGAGTCCCATTTCCACTTTTATCCACACAAGTCCCTAAAATGCTCAACGACTTTGAAACAAACGTCTGGCCCACACACACACATAATATTAAAGCTGATGAGCACGACTGAAGCTGTGAGCATGTTGCAACTTGCTTAGTCCTGTTTATTAAAAGAGAGAAATTAGAGAAAGTAGCAGGCCGTCTTAGTGGGACACACTGTACGAATGCGTGTGTCACAAAACAGCTCTCAAAAGACTGGTGACACACTGACCAGTTTGAACTGTCTCCTGACATTAATACATATATACAACATATTTTGATCATGTTTTATCTGGAGGTTGTTGAGTCACTAAATTCTGATTTTGATTGCAGCTACTCCAAGTTTAGATTGTTAAAGCTGCTGTTCACGTGTCCTATGTTGACCTATTTTACAGTGACATTGAAACTTTGAACTTTGAATTGTAGTTGTAATGACAATTTCTTATTCGAAAAGTGGAACATCATACCATATGTCTAATTGCCTCAGATGAAGTGAGACCTATCGGCCAGTCGGTTGAAATTCACCCAGCACCTTCAAAGCCTTCAAAGATATGTCAATGGATGGATGTACTGTATGTCTAATTGAAAATAAGTGTATAAATGTAGGCTAAATATGTGACTAGACTGAAAAATCAGTCATTTTGGTATTTATGTTTTCCTGAGGTAACAAGACGCCTGCCATCAGTAATATGCTTTTTAAAAGAACCTGGGTCTTAGGGAGTTAATTAAAAATTATCAGTCTCGCAATGAGGAGTGATTTCACCAGCATACATACTACTCAGTCACCCACTTTCATTCTTTCTTCATTCAATCCAGCAACTTTAAAATTCATGGAGATGCTTTGTTTGTCAGTTAAGTTTAGAGGAAAATGATGCCGATACCGTTACTCGCAGGTCATTTGTCATTTTCCTTCAGCCTCCTCTCTATGTCTGTCTTTATTCTTCATCCATCTCTTATGTTCTTCAAATTATATTTTACTGCATCATTTCCTCGTTGTTCCAAATGTCTCGACTGCAGTAATACTGGAAAATCTGATCTAAAATCAAAGCACTTCTGGTTGACACAGCATTGAAAGCTCAACTGCCAGTAGTTTCCTGTGTTTTATTAAACACACACACACACACACACTCAAACACTGATTACTAAACATCTCCCAGGCTGCTGTAACCTTGTTTTACGATGATGTAGGTTATTAGGCATTTTGGTAACAAACAGGAACCGAAAAGGATATAAAAAGTCTAGTAATACACGTGTGCACGCATGCTTACATGTGTTTGTTTGTGTGCTTAATTACACGTGTGTTTATTTGCACATGGTAGAGGAGGAGGAGGAGGGAATGTCCTCCCATGGCCCCGATGTTTCAACAGACAGCACAGTGGCCTAAGCTTGTAAATGAGTGTATCATCCCATGCCCCTGGAACACAAACCTTCATTTAGTCAAGACATGCACTAAACCTCCACCATATCTTCTTATCTCATGTAATTACAAATCAACATTGGCTTAATGTCGCAGGAGGTTCATGTTGAGTTTCTCAAAGCTGTTCTTCTTGTGTCCCAGACCGTTCTTTCATTTTATGGGGGTAAGTTACCTCAAATCAACCTCAAGATCTGTACCAAACTTTTAGATTATCTTGAGCTGTATTGCATAATCTGTGCCCTCTGTACCTTCTGAACATGTGTTATTGTGCTGGCGGTTTTGGCATGTGAGGATAAATTAGATTTTAGAAACCTAAATTTGCCAAAATGGAGATTTCTCATTTTTGCACAATAAAAAGTTACAGATAGTTAACACATTTTCTTTAATTATCTGCATAAATTCAATGACATGCTTATGCAGTTGTTTTTTTTCAATGGGATTTCACTGAAGCCTATGGCTCCATTATGTTCTAGTAGTTTCCATCACTAAGTTAGTAGGTTTTTCGCTGCCTACTCACCCTTCATGTCAATATGATGCCATGAACATAACAACTGTTTCATAATGACAATGGGCAGAAGCATTATGATGACAATTGTATAACACGATTATTATTGTGATAACCGCTGACAGTAGATGTAATCCTCACAGCCAAATGGCGCTTTCAGGTCACAGCATCATGATATGAGTGAGCTAATCCGTATCTGTCGCTGTCTCATTAAAATAATGCAATAGAGTGCCACTAACCCAGAGGTCAAATGTATTAGAGACATTATTTTCAGTAGGGATGTGCTCGTCAGACTGACATAACATACCAGCATGGTATGTTATTCAATGTTCTTCCCCATCACAATCTGTCAACCCCATTCCTCACTTTGATCTTTTAGGCCTCAGGTCCCTTGGATGCTCAACCTGTACACAGCTTTTAATGATTGTGCATTAAGTCTGAAGTGAAATGTTCCAGATTCATCACGTGTGATTTTGACAGCATCACTGTGTGTAATTTCATTTCCGCGAGCAGCTTGTAATATATTGATTCTCCAAGCCGCTTTCTGAAGAAAAAAAACACTATAATCATATCCCTTCAAAAGCGCTGTCCAATTTTCTGTCTGAAATTGTCATATTTTCTGCTATAGATTATAATGCAGGTATCAGTGTTGTGTTTTATGCTGTGGATCAGAAGAAACACTTCATGATGCTCTTCTGCTCTTGAGCTTTTGGGCTCTGTTTTCGGCGTTGGTCGCTAAATTAAATACAACAGCCTTCATAAATGCGAAGTGGCGACTGTGTGAGGCAGAGGCAGATAATTCTGTCTGCACACACGGCATATTGTGGGCACTACCATGATAATACCACTCACTGCAATTTCACCATCAAATATTTTAAATAATGTTTTCTCTCCTCCAACTTGGTGCACTGTATGGCTGCTGGAAACAAAACCCTTTATCTCATTTTATGTATTTTATGCTTGTTTTATTTACCTTCTTGACATCCTTTCGCAGCATCCGTACTGGTGTTAGAATACTCATGAGGTATTCTTACTAATACTTTATCAACAACTGCTGACAGAATATTCTTTCATATCCATCATAACAGCTGAAGGACAGATTCACTTCTAACTGGTAACCTCTGGATTTGTAATGCATGTTGTTATACTCTGCCTCATCTAGTGCAAAAATTGATACACAAATGTGTTTGGTGTTTTTGTGCATATTAAGGTTCATCCTTAAGCAACTTAAAGTCTAATGCTGGTTGCTGGAGTTGCATCAGTTCGACAAACCATCTCCTCTTTTAAAAGCTACCCCACAAAACTGGTTCAAACCATAGTCCTGTCAAATGCAATACATAAAGGCCTATAGCCGTTGTGAAACAAATGCCGAGGATATCCAGTACTACCCAGTTGATAAACAACCTTTATGTGAGGTACCGATTAAAATGCTGCGCTTAGTTAATGGCTTTGTTTAATGAGATGTGCATAATATGACTACGACAGAACCAAAGTACAAGCTGCTGATTACACTTTGAATAATTGCACACCGGCAGTTGTACATAATTATCCCACAGCCACTGATAAAGTTATTTATCGTTCGGAGGTAGTACTGGATATCCTCAGCATTTGCTCACAGCAGCTATAGGCCTTTGCGTATTGCATTTATGACTATGGTTTAGACCAGTTTTGTAAGTAGCTTTAAAAAAGAGGAGATGGTTTGTCGAATCCGATGCAACTCCAGCAACCCAGCATTGAACTTTAAGTTTGCTTAAGGATAGACCTTAGTATGCATAAAAACACCAAACACATTTTAGTCAATTTTAACCAGATGAGGTAAGTATAACTGTGCATTACAAATCAGGAGGTTGCAGATAGAAGTGAATACCTGTCTCTTAAAGCTGTTGCCTTTTGAATGGATATGAAAGAGAGAATATTCTGTCAGCAGTTGTTGATAAGAAGTATTAGTAAGAATTACCTCATACTCTAGCACAGTAATGGATGTAACTGCTGGTGAAAGGATGTCCAAGAAGGTAAATAAAATGTAAGCATAAATACATAAATGAGATAAAGGGTTTTTGTTTCCTTGTGCCATACAGTGCTAGTGTTCCACCAAGCTGGAGGAGGAGAAAGGGCAGGCTATTTAAGGTATTTGATGTAGAAATTGCAGTGGTGGTGTTATCATGGTAGTATTTAATATGCCATGTGTGCAGACAGAACAACATCTGCCTCTGCCTCACACAGTCGCCACTTCACTTGTTTATGAAGGCTGTTGTATTTAATTAGACCAGTATGAAAAACAGAGCCCCAAAGCTCAGAACAGAAAGGAAGCATCAGCAGAAGTGTTTCTTCTGATCCACAGCATAAAACACAACACTAGTACACACTACATTATAATCCTATAGTAGAAAAATATGACACCTAGACAGAAAATTGACAGGCGCTTTTTGAGAGGGACAGAGTTATGAGTGTTTTTTTTTTTCTTCAGGAAAGGTGTTGAGGGAATCCAATATATTACAAGCTGCTCACTTGGAAAATAGAGAATTACACCTGATGATGTTAAGTCAAAATTCACATTCACAGTGATGAATCTGAGAATATTTCACTTAGACTTAATGCACAATCATTAAGCTACAATGTACTGCAGGTTGAGCATCAAGGGACCTGAGGCCTAAAAAGATCAAAGTGATAGGTTGACAGATTGCATGAAGAACATTAGATAACATACCCATGCTGGTATGTTATATCAGTCCTGACTGACACATCCCTCACCGGGAAAATAATGTCTCTAATACATTTGACCTCTGGGTTAGTGAAATTGTGCATTATTTTAATGAGACAGCTTGACAAGATACGGATTACCATCACTTATATCAAGGGAAATGCTGTGACCTGGAAAGCGCCATTTGGCTGTAGAGGCTATATCTTACTGTATCAGCAGGGATTTATCACAATAATAATCAAAAGGCACAATTGTCATCATAATGCTCTGTCTTGCATTGTCATTATGGAAATAGTTGGTATATTTCGCATCATATTGACATGAAGGTCAAGGTAGAGCAGCCGAAAAGCCTATCATTAGTGATGAAACTACTAGAACATAATGAGCCAGTAGGTTTGTGTGAACTTAATATGAAAAACAACTTGTATAAGTACGTTATTGAATTTACAGATAATTAAAGAAAATGTATTAAATTATCTGTAACTTTTTATTGTGCAAAAACAGGAAATTCCATTTTGTAAATTTTAGGTTTCTAAATCTGGCATTTATCCTCACATACAAAACCTGACACCAATAACACATCTTTATTTCAGAAAGCACAGAGGCATGATTATAGTACACAGCTCAAGATAATCCTAAAGAGATTTTAATTTTAGATCTTGAGGGTTGATTTGAGGTAACTACCCCATAAAACAGAACGGTCTGGGACACAAGAAGAACAGCTTTGAGAAACTCAACATGAACCTCCCATATATTGCCAATGTTGATTTGTATCATATGAGATAAGAAGATGAGTGAGGTTTAGTATGTCTTGGACTAAAATGAGAGGTTATCAGTTCCAGGGGGCATGGATATACTATTTTACAAGCTTGTGGCCACTGTGTTGTCTATCTAGAGACAAGCCATGGGAGGATGTTTCCTCCTCCTCTCCTCACTATGCAAAATAAATACATTTACCACATACAAACAAACACATGGGCATGCACGTACACGGTAATGACATACTGAATGTTTTATCTGCTTCGGGTTCCTGTTTGTTACCAAAAATGCCTAATAACCTACACTAATGAAACAGGTTACAGCCTGGGAGATGTTAGTAATCAGTGCTTGAGTGTGTGTGTGTGTGTGTGTGTTTTATGTGAAACACAGAGAGCTACTGGCAGTTGGTCGGCCTGTGTCAACCAGAGTGCTTTGATTTTAGATCAGATTTTCCAGTATTACTGCAGTCGAGACATTTGGAACAACAGGAAATGATGCAGTAAAATATAGACTTGAAGAGACACTAAGAGATGGATGAAGAATAAAAGACAGACATAAGAGGAGAGCTGAAGGGAAAATGACAAATGACCTGCGAAATGACAGTACTGTCAGCATCATTTCCTCTAAACTTAACTGACAAACAAGCATCTCCATGAATTTTAAAGTTGCTGGATTGAATGAAGAAAGAATGAAAGTGGGTGACTGAGTAGTATGTATGCTGGTGAAATCACTCCTCATTGCAGAGACTGATAAGGTTTTTTTTTAATTAACTCCTAAGACCCCAGGTTCTTTTAAAAGCATATTACAGTGGCAGGCGTCTTGATTACCTCAGGAAAAACATAAATGCAAAATGACTGATTTTCAGTCTAGTCACATATTTAGCCTACATTTATACACTTATTTTCCAATTAGACATACAGTACATCCATCCATTGGCCATATCCTTTGAAGGCTTTGAAGGTGCTGGAGTCAGTCCTAACCGACATTGGCCGATAGGTCTCCACTTCATCACAGGGCAATTAGACATGTGGTATGATGTCATTCCACCTCAGATAAGTATCATTACAACTACAATTCAAAGTTCAAAGTTTCAAGTAATCACTATAAAATAAGGTCAACATAGGACACGTGAACAACAGCTTTAACAATCTAAACTTGGAGTAGCTGCAAATCAAAATCAGAATTTAACAGTGACTCAACAACCTCAGATAAAAACATGATCAAAAATATGTATTTGTATATATGTATTAAATGTCAGGAGACAGTTCAAACTGGTCAGTGTGTCACAGTCTTTTGAGAGCTGTTTTTGTGACACACACGCATTGTCACAGTGTCCCACTAAGACAGCCTGCTACTTTTTTCCTCATTAATTCCTCTCTTTGGCCAAAGCAGGACTAAGCAAGTTGCAGCATGCTCACAGCTTCAGTCGTGCTCATCAGCTTGTGTATGTGTATGTGTGTGGGCCAGACGTTTGTTTCAAAGTCGTTGGGCATTTTAGGGACTTGTGTGGATAAAAGTGGAAATGGGACTCTTAGAGTAAAAAAAAGAAAAAGAAAAAGAAAAAAAAAGACTCCTGCTTTTTATGCAGGACAGAAAAGTACACAAGTCAAAATGAGACACATGAGAGATTAAGAGGAAATCTAGGGACAAAACAGCAGCTAGACGACACACCATATGCCCCATGGCCCATTATCCACCACCACTTCAGTCAAGCCTGCACTTATGTGCACCCCATGGATTTTCAAAGCTCAACTTTAGCCAAATAACAAGTAAAGTAGAACATTAAGCCTTTTATTTTGCTTCTCATATCCAGATGAATAAATGGGACATGAACAACTGCATTCTTTCAGAATTACACGTGGATTCACAGTAATTCATTGAGGAAAAAAAATCACTCTGTACTGGCTTAACCTCAAGGCTTCAGAAGTGTACACTTTAAAGGAATAGTTTGACATCAGAATCAGACTTTATTGCCAAGTAAGTTTGCACATACAAGGAATTTGACATTTTGGAAAACCTAGGAGTTGATCGGCTTAGCTTAGCATATATACTGGAAGCTGCAAGTGCACCAGCAACCAGCACCAGCACCTCTTAACAGGCTTCACAATTAACAGAGTATAATATCATGTTTGTTTAATTACAATCTGAAATGTAAAATGATGTGTTATTTAGTGATCTGTAGAGGTGCTGGTAGCTGTATTTTTGAACTTTGGACAGTCATGCTAGCTGTTTCCCCCTGCTGAACTATTCTTTAAGGCAACATACTGTTAAGGCTTGTTTTGAGCAGGCACAGAGGCAGGTGTAGTGAGAAATACAGTATATTTGATTCAAAGGGGTAATAGCAGGCTGGAGGTTTGCAGGTTAGCATGAGGAGGTGAACACTGGAGCACAGGGAAAACACAAGTTAGAACAAACCCAAGTGAAACTCTAGAGAACTACTCAGTACTAAAGTTGCTGAGAGTGTGATACCAGTGTGACGAGTGGTTGGAGAGCTGTGGTTCCTACGCTGCAGGTGATGAGTAATGGGAAACAGGTGAGCCAGGTGATCAGGGAACAGCACCACACCTCCAACACACACACACACACACACACACAGACACAGGGGGAGGAGACACAGGAGAAAACAGGAGGGAGAAACAAGGAGAAACACCAGGGAGAAATAAAAGTCACAGGGGGAGCCTTGACATTGAAATCCAATGTATTGTGACTTACTGAATCCATGTTGACCGCAGCTGCTGTTCTCTGCAGATGAGGAAATAAAAAATGCATTAAAGCCACCTTTCAAGTTTACAAAGGTGAAGTGTTTGACACTTTAAAAATTTATTTTGGGTTTAGAATCACTTTAACTATTCATCTGTGACACTGCAGTTGAGCAAAATGTAAATTTGAGCAATATTTTAATTTAGTGCACTAAAAGAAATCTGCATGGAAATTGCCACATTTAAACAAGCAAAGGCACAGATTTGTCACATTCCCATGCTGATGAGCATCTGCACCTAGTTATGTATGAATCAGAGAATCATCCTGACCTGACATTTGGGTTGTGAGGTAAACATATTTTTTCTTCATGTGTGGCATGAATAAATGAATAAATGCATGAATTATGAAACAGCGGTCATACTGAGTGCTGCAGGTGGTTGTGCTGTATGTGAGCACATGTGCTGCATATGTGAAGAAATTCAAAACAGTCTGAAGATCTCACATAACAACAAATAACACAATATGTCCAAGCTGATGGCAGCCCTGTGTGTGTGTGAGTGAGTGTGTGTGTGATGCTTATGTGAACTCATGTACATTAAAAGGTTGTGTGAGGGCGTGCATATGTGTGTGTGTGTGTGCGCACATGTGTGTCTCGCTTTTGACGACAAAAATGACTCAGACGGGCTCGTCACATATGTCTCACTTGCTACACGTCATTTCAAGGTGGCAGTGTCATGTGTGGGTTATTTATGTATTGTGTATTACAGAAATCAGAGGAACTTTGAAAATGTTTACTGTACACCTCAGAAATGGTTGTTATTTCCTTTAGTGGCTATGTATTCCTTCTATTTCATAATTTCCAGATCAAATTTGCAGTTACTCATCAGGTAATTTTGCATATATAGTTGAGGAGTTTGACTTAATGATTAAAAATAAAAATTTTGTTATTGTTAGTTAGCTGAGCCTAATTGAAGCTACAGATCTATTTTACTGTTTACTTGTTCACAAACAGCGATGATGCAAGTAAACCTTCAACAGCAGCAGAAACAATAATTACCTAAAATTACATAAAAGTTCCTTCTCAACCTTGAAAATTCTGGTGCTTTCAGCCATATCACATGGTCCTTACAAGCAGATGGAGTTTGCTCAGTTGTCGCAGAGCTGTATCTGTTGATATGCAAGTTCAGTACCTGTTACGATTTTGTTCATCATCATCCAGTGCGTGACTTTTGTATACATTTTGGTCACAGACTGTGCCTTTAAAGAGATGATGAGAGATATTTTCTGTTCACAGTGTCAACAACCAATACACAAGATACAAAAGACACAGACGTCATGTGTCACAGATAGGGCAGCACTGTGTGGACTCCTCCCCGCATGTGTCACATAAACAAGCAGAACAACTTGTTGTTGTTGCCAGTAATGCACAAACTCCAGAATAAAGACCGGAGGCCGTCACTCCGGAAATCTTAGGGCAGATAATCTGGTGATTAGAGGATAAGAAAAGAGGACATGGCTGGTTAGAGGTACAGTTAAACCACACAGCTCCAACACACTGATTAATCAATTAAATCTAAATCCATTAAGTCTATCTGATACCTTGTCTGACCCTAAGATCATTTCCAATGGATGATACACACACAGACAACTGCAAACACTCTTTTAACATTAATGCACACATTTGGACAAAATCACTCAAATATGCACAGTCACACACAGCACAGGTGTCTCTAATAATGGAGTAAGGATGCACTACTCTCGGGTTGGACACACATCAATTCTACACCAGCATGTGAAGGAAACACTGTGCATATTTGGGTGATTTTTGATAATGACCGTGTGTTAAAGAGGCTGATTGTCTGTGTTCATCATCCGATGAAATGATCTTGAGATCGAACAGGTATCAGACGGAGCAATAATTTGAACTAATGATTAATCAGTGTTGAGCTGTGAACAACTTTCGCTGCAACCATGTCACTGTATCTCTAATCACCTAATTTCGGGTGGCGCGGCACCTCGATAAAGGTTTGGCATTACCAGCGGCAACAACTGAGATGTTCTGCTGTTTGCTGTTTACACGTACCTGTATCTGTGACACATGATGTCTTTTATCTTGTGTGATGATTCATTGTTTACTGTTCGAAAAATATCTCATCATCTGCTAAGGCGGTCTTGAACCAGGCTGTGCTGAAAGTCACCACGCTGGACAGATGAACGAAATCGTGACATTGCGTATCGACGGATGCGGCTCTTGGGCTGAACGAACTCCGTCTTGGCCGGGACCGTGTGTGTTCAGGCGCAGGGCTCGGGTTGAGGAAGGGAACTGTGTGATTGCAGGTGGTGTGTTTCTGCTGCTGGGTGAAGGTTTGCTGTCATCTGGGCTGGTGGTAAACAGGCAAAGATGGTGGCAACTCGGTCAGCTCATTGGCAACGATAACAGGTACGGTACAATCGTTAGATCAGGCTCTCAACTAAAATTACAGATGGTGACTGCAAATTTTCTGGAGGTGTGAGAATGAAGGAATACATAACCGCCGAAATGACATTTCTGGTGTGCGAAATGAAACGTTTTCAAAGTTCCTCTGTTCTGTGATACGCAATGCATCAAATAACACGCATGTTGCTGCCATGACGATATTGGCAAGTGAGACGTAACGGAAGCTTAAAATCTGTCATCGTCAGCGCGAACGCATGCGCACCACCACCTATATGCCTCACCTGACAACACAATATGCGTGAGTTCACATAAGCATCACGCACACTCGCTCACCTGGTGACCCCGACGTGGTCTTCGAACTGTTTTCGGGCCTGTTCGCATGTGCGGCACAACCACCTGCGGCGCTCGGTATGACCATCGTTTCGCCAATTCGTGCGTTTATTCATTTGTTCATGCCGCACATGAAGAAAACTATGTTTACCACAACCTCGGGTCGGGGCTGTTCGTTGCCGCAGCAGGTGATGCTCATCGGCTGTGAAATGTGACAGGCTGGCTCGCTGCTTCCCAAATGATTCCAATGCGGAGTGGCACCGGTGCGCTGAAGTGTTGCTCAGGTACATTGCTTTCAACTACGAACGTCACAGATGAACTGAATGAGGCGATTCTGAAGCAAATAAATTTTTAAAAGTGTTGGCTGCTTCACCTTTAATAACGAAGGTGTGCTGTCATTTTATTTCTCGTGCGCAGTGGCGGCTGCGGTGGTCGTGATGCAATACGTGAACTCGTCGAGCTCCCCTGTGCTGTTCCTGGTGTTCACTGTTCTCTGTCTCCTGTGTGTGTGTGTGTGTGTGTGTGTGTTGGAGAGTGTGAGTGTATTCCCCAGTCTCACCTGTTCCGTGCTGCGACATCGAACCTGACTCTCAACCGCTCGTGCACTGGTATCACGCTCTCGGCTGACTTTAATGCTGGTGAGTTCTGAGTTCATGGGACTGGTCTAACCGTGTTTTCCTGATATCCGGTGTTCACCTCTCATGTGACCTGCTGACTCCAGTGTGCGCTGATCAAATGTACTGTTGCTCGCTGCGCCACTGCCTCTGTGCCGCCCAGCCAGGCAGGCGTGACGGTATGTTGGCAGACGGTTCGACGAGCGCAACTGGCGTGATCAGGGATCGAAACGACTGCGGCATCTGCGGATCGCTGGGCAACTCGTTTGCATTCGGATTGGGCTGGGCGTGATATGCTGATGGGCAGGCCTGGATAACGGTGCTGGTATTGCGCGCGGCCGCTGGCTAAGCCGATCGGATTTTCAGGATTCAACGTGCGACGTGTTGTTCACAAGTGCGAGCAGCAGTTAAGCCGGTGCAAATTTTTCCTCGGTGAGCCGTGAGATCCGTCAGCGTATTCTGAAGGTCGGTTCATCGTTGTTCGTCTGGATAATGGCAAAGGCAATGTTCTACTTTACTGACCTGACTGAAATTGACTTTAATCCATGGAATTTTATGAGATGCGGGCTTAACTGAGGCGGTGATTGAATAATGAGCCATGTAATTGTCATCTGGCTGTATTTTGTCTAGTCTCTTAATCTCGTAATGTCTCGGGCCCCGACTGTGTCCTGCATAAAAAGCAGGAGTCTTTTTCTTTTCTTTTCTTTACTCTAGGCGACTCACTTTGTCCACAGGCTAAGGCTGACATTTTAGTCTGTACCGCTCACCAGCTGATGACTGAGCTGAGCATGCTGCAACTGCTGGTCTGCGCGGCAGAGGTGTGGCGAGGCTGTGGTGGACACTGTGAGGCAATGCGTGTGTGTCACAAGGCAGCTCTCAGGCTGTGTTTACGACGGTGACTGGCTCACAGGCATTGTCATGTAACCTGAAATACATGTACGATCATGTTTGTCTGAGGTTGTTGATCTGTTAGGGCTGATTTTTGATTGCAACCTCAAGACTAGGTGTTAA